>JAOVYW010000093.1:1763986-1780137 GCA_025775045.1 Hiodon tergisus | reverse complement strand
GCCATAGCAACCAAATACTGATAATGATGGTAATGCTGACATGGCCATAGCAACCAAATACTGATAATGATGGTAATACTGACATGGCCATCTCAAACTGCTCCATCCACTTCCTCTTGGTGTCCTCTGTTTTACAGAAGAACTGGAAGCCTTGTTTCCCCTGGAGGTGGATCAGGTAGAAGCCGTAGGACCACTGAAGAATGATAACAAAGGTGAGTGAGGAAGGAGGAGGGAGAGCAGGGCACAGAGTAGGCTGCGGGTGATGTGGAAGTAATGCAAACACAAGAGACGGCGCGGTAAAATTCAGCTGAATCAAATTACGAGCAAAGTCTTCGCATCAGCTTACCATTTTCCCACTTGGCTGTTAGGCATGCAAAAGAAACACCAGAGAGAGAGAGAGAGAGAGACCAGATTACACATGCACACGGAGTGGAACGAAGAATGTTGGGTTCAAGACAATCCTTTGGAAAGCAGGAGGTTTCATTAGGTTCAATTTAGAGGCGCATATCACATGGTGCATGCATTTTATGTGTGTTTGTGGAATATGATCGACATTTCACAAACACTATAAATGATGAATCAAAAACGTTCTCTTCAGTAAGGACATTGGCATCTTACTTTCTTCATGTCTCTGTTGTTCATGGGGTCATCAGACATTTTATAGGACTGCAGCTCAATTATCTCCTTCAACTCGTAGCTATAGCCTTTCCTCTTGCAGACGATCACCACTTTATCAAACAGGAATATATACCTTCAAACAGAAACAGCGGCTATAATGACCATCATTGAAGCCGACTGAGCCGATCGGGGGGGCTCTTTTAAATACAAATGCAAATACAAATACAAATGCTTTGCACGCTAAACCAAAAAGGCAGAGTGTTCCTGGCAGAATTGAGGTGGTGCTGGCTTTAAAAGGCATCCAACTTTGCAATCGGGCAAACAGTTGGAAATAGCACCTCAGAATCAAAGACCCTAACCTTTGGCCTGTCCATCTACTGCAGGGCAACTCCTGGAAGCACCTGTAATTAGGCTGCCAGACCCTGAATGGGAGGCACTATATCTCACTTAAGTGATCTGGTCCATTCAGAGTTTAGATGGCCCAGTAAAATAACCCTTACAAAAATGTCCAGTAGGGACTACAGAAAACCCTACAGTAAATATGTCAAATTCTACCCCTTGTCCTACCCCCCCTTGTCCAATGCAGTAAGACCTTTTCAAAACCAGAGACTACCGAGGAATAAGGTGATGTGCTTTATACATGGCCAGACAGTTGCTCTTAAATCACACACTGACCTGTCCTGCTTGGTCCGATTCAATATAGACGACACCTTCAGCTCTCCATCAATCTTCGGTCTCCCATACTCCTCCAGTTTCACCTGCTGTTTGGGTAGAAAGACATGTCTATACTCATACTGCTCTAAAATGGTCTTCTCTGTAGATAAACAGAAACAATTCTGATCCAGAAATCCAGAATTATATAAGAAAAGAAAAGCCAAGACCTGTGTTAGCACCAACAGTTTACTTTGTTATCAGAAACTATATTAATATTACTACTTCAGGCTTAATGAATTTTAAAATAGTTAATATTTAAGCTATAAAAACGCACAGAAACACAGAACTGACTGCCATTAGATTATTTGTTAAACATTAGTGGTTAAACATCATTGTAGTTCTCAGTTTAGTTTTCTGAGATTTTAAAGCTTTCTCTGATAATGAATTCATAAGAAATGAAAGAACTTCAAACAAGTTACCATACAGAGTGACAGGAAAGTATACATAAAACAAACAGGAAAATTCCAGAGAGGGTTCATATCCAGAGAGAATAATCACAAGGATAGAGTACAGAAACTGCTTAACAGATGGTGTGTGGGCAGAATCTGGGTAGGTAAATTATAACATTTAAGCACAGCACAAGAATTGTCCAAAAATGTATATATTTAAAACCCAAGAGTGGCAGATTGTTGTATGCTGAGTACCCAATCTGCAGACAGGACATCAGAAGCATTGTTGGGTCATTTCCATATTTGTTGCAAAAAATAAGAAATAAGCTCGACATACACTTGGTATTTCCATGTCTGTGAATTATTTACACTGGCAACCTGTACTTACTAAGTTCTCAATAGAACTCTGAAATTCACCGATTTTCTTCAGGGTTTCATTGTCCCTTTTCACCTCATTTATATACATGGCCAGGTCCTGCAAAGAGAATACAGCAACATTAAAATGACATACATTCAAATTATGCTTATTGCTTAGAAATTTTACTCAGAACTTCTGTGGTCAAGAATTCTGCTAAACCTGCTACTCAAAGACCAACTCTGTAAATAAATGACTTCGCCCGAGGACCTTGCTTTGGTCACAGGGTATCGCTGTCTGAGTCATCGCCCTGTAGTTCCCTAGTCACCTGCATGGCCTCCAGCGCCTCCATCAGCTGCTGTCGCTCTGGTCCATCAGCCGAGTGACTCACCAGCTCCTGCAAGGCACAATTAAGAGCTGAGGGTCTTATCAGGCAGTGGTCACATGCCATTTTTTTCCACAAAGGGACGTTTTCACGTTCGGCGTTACATCCAGACACAGGGCATCCAATCACCAGCATCTTATGGTTTGAAAGCTTGTTCGGAAGTGCTTTTTGAAGTCAACCAAATTCTATTAGCTAGTGAGCAGTACGTACTCTGCATTACTATACAGCGTGCCTGTTGTCTGCTGTGTTATCTACATATGTGTAATTAAAAGTTCATAGCTTGCGTTCTAATGGATAGAGTCGAACACCTGCGCTGTTTAGCCTTCATTCCTACAGAACAGGGGGCCGGTTTTCAGTCCAGGTTCTAGGTAACCCCTATGTATGCTGGTTTGTGTCCCAGCCTACCTCTCCATTAAAGGCTCAACTGGGCTGTTAACAGAATTTCAGCTTCACTTTAGTCACTGAGAAGCACCGCTCCTGTAGGGCGAGCGGAACTTTGTTGGGTTTAATACCAGCTACTCTCCTGTTCTGGTGGCTCACAGCTGGGCCCGAGCAGGAAACCCGAGCGCAGACGTGACCCCTGACATTCCAACACTGGGGGGGTCCACCACATGTTTGCTCTCCAACACGGAGCTCGGGACGAATGAAATGGGAGGCATGTAATGTGAATTAACAGCCATGATTTGAACATGGTGACTTGAGGGGGTTCTGGGAGCACTGTGCCAGTCAAGACAAGGGTCAACTTCTGCCCCCTTCGCCCGCCATCAGGGCCAGTCCTTTAATTATTGAGACTCCTGGTGAATTAATCATGGTCTGAATCATGAGGGCTGCTGGTTTAATATACGAGTGTATTAAAAGCAGCTGAAATAAACCGGTCTCTACAGGGTCCATGCAGTTAATGTCTGAATCTCCAGTCTGCCGTTTTTCATAAAGAAACGGGACTTAGGGGAAACATAATAGGTAATAAAAGTACTAACAACAACAGTAATAACAATGCATTTGACAGCTAAAAATACCAGATTTATCTAGAGACGGCACCTACCTTCAGCAAGAGATGGTACTTGAGAACCCTCTGCATGGGCACCACCAGCAGATCCTGCAGTTTGAATTTCCCTTCCTGAACCTTCATTGTGCATTCCTAAAACACAAACCGTTCATTCACATTGTCCTTGGACCTTGTGCTCAGAGCAACTAGATGATTATCATCAGAATGGCAATTAGCTTTGATATATTTCTCCTAAAAGGATATTTCAGATTTTTGCCCATTTATTTGCCCAAAACTCAGAGAAAGTGCAGAGGAGAAAAATAATGGAATTCTTACATTATGTCAACAGCAAAGCTGCTTTTTGTGTCTCCAGCAATGTATAATCATCTTAATTGGTGAACAGATCATGGGAGCGAGATCGGGTGAAATATGCATCATGATCCTCTCTAAACCGTGACAAGGGTATATGGCTTACATCACTGGCGTCGCTGGGCAGGGGGAGAGATTGTTAGAAAGTGTGCGTGCGGCAGTGATGGCCTATTTCTGAAAGTGAGTTGAGGGCTCCGATGTGCCTTCAGGGGTAATTTGATAATGTGGCACAAAAATGTCAGCCCTAGTCAGGCTTTGGGGAGGGTCCCCTAAGTCAGATCCAGCAGATGGGACCCCTTCTGGAGGGGGGCGGGGGGGACGGGACGGGGCGACTTCTCACCTCCACTTTTGCCCTAATGTCCTCCCGCGTGGCGATGAGCTCGTCCAGGGTCTTCTGGGCGTTCTCCATGTGACTGCAGTACTGGCCGTAGATCAGCAGCCTGCAGAAGGACATGGTTCTTGAGATACGAGCAGTTTCAAAACTGACCTTAAAGGCACAAAAAAAGTGGGCTTAATTCACTAATTCATTTCCAAACTGGGAAAATAAAAAAATAAAAAACAAAAATTATTTTGGATTTGAAAAAATTGCAATTACTGCAAGTCTCTTAAGAAGTCCACCTATAGCTTCCATGCAAACATTCCTTAATTGTCATTGAAATGGCCATGTATTTAATCAACTAGAAATTCACACTGCTATCAAAGACCTGGAAATCTGATGCACGGAGTGCCTTGTGACATTGTGCCTAGCACTGATTTATGTTCAGTATGAGTGCATTAACCTTTTTTACTCTAATTTCTCATTGTGCAACTGCACATTCTGAAGCAAAATCATGGTTTTAAGATCTTCCTGATTAATACAGTTGCAAATGTCTGGGAGTGTTTAATAGATATAAATATTTTCTATCACTAGGGAACACAAAAAAAATAAATTGCTCCACATATTCTTAATGTGGTAGGATCCTATGAAAAGAAGCACACCCTTAGTAACCAATGCCCGGGTGTGACTGAGGTGTAACCGTGACTGGTGCTTTACAGAACAGATGAGGAAACCCACAAGTTGCAGGAGGCCCACTCCTGAGATCCGTAGCAGAGCAATGACTCTCCCAAGCTCTGCCTCTCCAACCCAGTCCTCCTGTAGACTCCTGTCCCTGCCGCTGGGCTAACGAGGCGCTGATTAAGGGCTCTCGGCCACGCTCTTAAAACGTGACGGGCAATGGAGATTAACGTGAGCCCTTTTAAATTACGCCTCAGCCCTGACAGCCCCTTCAGAAATTCACACAACGCGTTTGAAAAATGAGATTAAGGTAGACTGGCTGAAGCTCGAGAGTGACAGTGCACTCAGTTAAAAACACAAACGTGAGGCAAAAGACCACTCCAACGATTAATTACAGTATATAAATAATAAAGATGTAGAATCTAGTAAAACGCTATGATTTATGGCTTTAGAAAGTATATCAACCCCAATGATCAATCTTGATTTTAATTATGCAGCCGGTGTCTCTTTTAAATGGTTCTTTTCCTTGCATAACTGTGCGTATCAGTCCCGATTACCCAGTATCTACAAGATGATAATGATGATAATGTTCTTTTTTTAATTATCCGATTCCAGCACCAGCAGGGGGCATTTATGATTTATGCAATATTAACTGGAGCACCGTATACATTGAATGTGGAATGCACCCTGGGATGTTAAACAGGATCTTCATTTGGGTCACACGGCTTTGTGACGACGCCTTCCCTAAGATCCTTCACCATCACATCAAGCGCTCTGGTCCCAGTGACATTCAGAAGCTGCGCCCATGCCTGATTTTTCCTGACTAAAGGTAGGCAGAATAATAATAAAAAAAAGATCAGCTCGAAAGGTTTTCTGAGGTTTGCCCTGGCGTGTGAAACCTTACAAGTGATGACAAGAAAAGATGAGTCGGCTTCCAAAATCAAACGGAGCTTGCCAACCACAACGGTGCAAACGGGAACGTGCCCTATTTGCAAAGCAAATTTGTTGACACTGCTTATGTACATAGATCAGATCTTTGAAATTTTTTTTCCCCCTCCTGAATTTAATATGAAGTTTACATTTGGCACAGATGTGATTTCCATTTGATGATGAAAATATTTTTGCAAATAAAATAATATTTTTAATAAATTCTTATATATCCCTCTTTTTTGACGTCTTTCGTATGGTACAGTTAAAATATCGGGAAATTTTATAAAAAAAACTGTAAAAATATATACAAAAGTGTCCCAGAGCTACAAAGATCTTTATTCAGATGACTGTTAGTATGAAGGAATAGACATTACGGGTCAATCTGAAACCTTCACTGTGACAGCTTCTGCTTGTTAGAAAGAGCGGGTTTCTGTGAGTGGCAGCAGTGTGGCAGACACAGAAGAAGGGGTCAGCTATCCCATCTAGGCTCTCTGCGTTGGCGCCGGGGAGGAGCGGTTAAACCATTGGTTACGGGTGTGGTGGGCGGTCTTTTTTCCCTTGCCTCAAGATCACACATGGATGCCCATGCCCTGTAGGGTGGTTAAAACTGTCCTGTCATGCTGCGTACATAGAAACTGAGGATAAATAGATAGATACGTAAATACAGAGAGATATAGCTATTTAATTACGTGCAGAGCCTGCAGAGTATTAAAGGAAAGCAGACTCACTTAAAAAAACTGCTGTTATTGTAATAGGACTCTTCCCACTGTCCAACTCCAACCATGCTCCATCTTTCGTTTAACCTTGCTCTCGATTGTTTAATTGAAGTCCTCATTTGGAACAGGAATCCCCCTTAGAGGCGGGGTTGTGGGCGACGATGAGCTGCTGACTGACAGGCAGATTTAAAACCTGGTGGCCCTCGAAGGCTGGATTCAGACACCCCTGCCCTAAAGTGGTGTCTTTGCTTACACCAAGCGACAGCTCAGAAAAAGAAATCAAGAAGATAGAATAAAAGGGTGACCACTCAAGCACTCAACAAAAGTGTTTCAGCGCAGCCTCACTTAAATACGAGGAGGGTCCGGAAAGCAGTTAGGTAGTTTTGAATCAAAAAGCAGCAGTTGCAGGGAGCCAAATTTAATGTCGACTCCTAGATGTGTAGTTGTGTACAGAACCCCATGCCACAGGAAACGATTTACTGAGCATATATGACCAGGTTTCATCAACACATCTCCAACCCAACTTAAGGTTGAAGTGGCCAGCTCGGAAGAGATCATTGGAGAAAAATTTGTTCTGCTATTTGATTTAAATTGGATTTCATACAAGCGGTGCTGGGATGATATGGTCAATGTTCCACTAAGTGTTAGGGTTGAAGTTTAGAGAGAAGTTTCTCACGATCAAACCATGCACAATTTGCATTTAGATTTGCTTCTGAAGCGTGTTTCCGGAGGGTATTTTACAGCTTTCCCCGACCACACCGCCCACCCCGCCCCTGAACCAAAGGCCGTTCACACGTCAGTGAAATAAAACGTTCAGATTTGAGCAGATTTGTCTCATCGCCTCAGGGCGTGCCGTGATGAGACGTTATTGTATTCTGACAAGTATAATCGGAAAACGGTCTAGCGTGTTCTCGAGGGCATGTTTTTCCCCACATTTCTAGGAGTTTGTGCTAGTTCCTCAACAAATTGGTACGAGGCGGTGAGAAAAAAATGATTAAATAAAAACAAGCTTCGGGGCCCACTAAGAGTGAATGCTCAACCCCTGGGTGTCAGCCAGAGCCAACATCAGGAAAATACCATCCTCTTCCAGCCCACTTGGTCCAGGAGACGACGTCAGCGCTGGTTAAATCTTACAGTCGGGCGGAAATGACAAGCTGTAAAGCGTGGTAATCTCCTCCGACACGCGGCACAGAGCGCTGCTTACCTCAGCGTACTCACACCCAGCACCAAGACGAGATGGGGCGCGACAGGAGATGTATACCAGGATATTAAGTGGTCAACGACATAGCTTGGACATTTTATCATATACTCAAACTCTACGGATTTCACAAACCCTGACCACCAGGACGACCCAGTGGAAATTCAAGGATATTGACAAATAAAGGCCTGTGACGCCGTTACGATTTCAAGGCTGAGACCGGTACACTGTTTATCCTGGTTTTTAAATGCATGGCAGGTGTGTGTAGCATTTGACATTTTCCTCATGGCATTTTACTGAATTCACTTCAGAAGGCTTCTCATTCAGTTTTTCAAAAACTATTGTTGCAAAGGTCACTGGGACGTTCGAGCGAAGATAACACATTTAATTAAATTGAGTCGGGTCCCTCAGGTGGATTGGTGGGTTCTGATGCACTTGAATGAAAGTGATCCAATCCCAGTAAAATCCCCTGGTCACTGAATTCTATTTCAGGAACCAGACAATAGTGAATGTAATACACTTGCAGGTCAATTACAGAAAGAATACTCAAAGCTAAACCATACAACCTCAATACAACAAAAAAAAAATTATTATTTCCTAATAACTTTCTGTTCCCAGTTGCCTAAACATACCATTTTCAGTAAGAACAAACAAAATAACTAAACAATGCCTTTAAATATATTGAAACTATTAATATCAATAGGCTGGCATATATTTTTGGATCCAAGGTTAAATAGACTTCTAGTCAGTCAAACCATCAAAATGCATTTCATTCTTCAGAAACCAGCACTAGTCAGTGATGACACCAACACACAATGATGCCTAGTGATAACACAATAGGACTGCAAATGTAATGTTTCCAAATTAGAAATAAAAAGGAAAAGTTTTGTCACTCAAGCCGTTTTTCCCCAAATCGCCAGATATGCATTTAGTCTTGGCACGTTCCCCTGACAGTACTGCTCGCAACGAAATTGGTTTTGATATTTGTTGTCGGTGTTCCAGATACGACACTTCTCTCAATTCCATGACTTTACTCTGATTCTTTAAGGCTTGACGGCTGTAGTAATTTGCTACCGTTTCATCTACGGTATCTGTTAGTTACTATATCTAGCTTTTAAAGGGACTTTGACTCCCTATTTAGTAAAAGGGACTGCCTTTGGTAGTACATAACTCCATTTTATCAAATTACTAATGCTTCTGAAACAACATTTATGTGTATGTAGTTAGTATGGTTTCAATAAAATCTTTTGCACTCCCAATACCATAATAATACTGGTCAAGGTTGTTTTCTTGAGCACTTGTCAGACAGAGAACCACAGTATAATTTACTCTTGTCCACTAATGACCAGCTATTCCTCCTCTTGTTTTCAGCCTTATGTGCCGCCGGCTTGTTAAGACAACCAGGCCAACATTCATCACCGATTCTGAGTTATACCTCTACAATACCACCGGGGGCAGCGTTCCCACACGGCTCTCCTTAAGGAGGTGTTAGTAACTGAAAAGATTCACGATGCCAGTTTGTGGTCTGAACATAAAACTCAGGACAAGCCCGAGTCAGCAGGGCTCCGTAACTGCAGTCCCACTGTAGTGAGCATGGAAGTGCCCTACCAAGGCATCCTGTGTCTTTGGGGATAATTGCTGTTAAGTACATCCCTTCACTTTCGCTCTGTTGCACTGGAAACAAATGTACTGTGCCCGGTAAGACACCTTGTGGGATGTGTGCATGAATGACCAATTTCACAGTCTACATGAACCTGAGTCATTTGGGACTGGACATTAATATCAGTCTTTTGGTGCGTGTGATAGAGAGGAATACTCAAAAACCCCACGACAGATGTTTTTCCAGGTTTTTCTAGTTTTTTTCCTCAAATATTTTGAGAGGCACTGATATTAATTCAACGGTTCCCCAGGCGTTTAATGTCAATGGAAACTGCCCATTCCAGCTGATACTTGCCTTTCCTTGAAGTCCAAGAAGATCTTGCCAAGCCCACATCCATCACCGACCACCAATCTGATGGCCCTCAGCAAGGAACAGTGGACCTTGATGACATCCTAAAAAGCCCAGCATTAACATCAGCACCACGCGACATAATCGTAATCCTCATCCAATACAGAAGTTATCCAATACCCACAACAGCACATAGAGATTCAATTACCTCCAGATTGACAAAGATGGCTCCCATTTCTTGTGGACTTAAAACGTGTTTCAGTGGAATCATATAACTCTGTGGAAACAAAAACGTCAATAAATGATTACTAAGTTAAACATAATTCTTTCCCACAGACTGGCCGGAGTTTTGTCAATGCCTTACGTATTTTCGTGGCTATTATTTATTAAACTGTGTGATTTATAAATTCCAACAGCCATTAAGAATCCCTAAGCAGTCACCTCCCATTTGGGACTAAATTATTTTTTTGCTCTCATTCTTTAACATCTTCCCCCCTCACCCTGGTCCAAACCCCATAGCCTCTGGACGCTTCAACCAATAGCTATGCTGACTTACTGGTACCCAAACTAACCTGTGGTGGAGGGCATTCTACTTTCCCCGGAAGGATGGGGTAGCTGACCATGCAAAGGCCAAAGCTCTCTAGATTACAGAGGCTGGGTGAATCTACATGTCAATATGAGGTAAACCGTTCACAGAGCCAAAATGCCAGGACAACCCATGAGAAGTCGATCAAAGTTAAACTGCATCTTCAGACCAGAAGATATAGAGAGGAATGCCAGAAACCAAAGTCGCTGATTAACTGATTAAATACACTGATTAAATAATCCTAACTGAATAACTGAAATACCAGGGAAAAAAGCAGGCATTCTCCGCCACCCTACAGCATTGAGTTTGATGGACAGGATGAGTCTCGTTTTGCTGCTGATCGAGGGCCAGGGGTTGTGAAACGGTTATGTTTTATATAGCGAGTGGGAGAAATCCCCATGGGATTTCACAGGATCATGGCAATTTCGCAGGATCACGGCAATAACAAACCTATCAATCTCATTTTCTGACATTTGTTTTTCGAAATTATAATAGGAGAACCCAACACCAATTCCCGCCCGCAGATGTGAGACTGACAGGGGCACTGGTGTGTGAGATGAAGGACCCAGCATGGATCTGCTCCTCTGACTCACCTTTTCAATGTCTTCCAGTGTCTTGTAGTACTTTGCTTCTGTATCGCGAATCTCCAGCAAACAGCAGTTTCTTTTTTCTTCTTCTGTCATGCCCATTTTCTGTACCAGGAGTCAAAACAACAGCTTTTGTTGGCCTTTGTTTCAGCAGAATCAACACAGAGCAATCAAAAAAATAGAACACCAATGCATATACTTTTATGTATGCATACACCCACAATGTTTGATGGAACTCGTGGGCACTCCAGAATACCATGAGGAAAAATGAATTCCAGCCAGAAAACCAGATAACGTCAATGATCTTAAAGATCTGGATCTTGAGTCCTTAGGTAGCATAAAATAAACTTCTACGTATTTTCAGAAAAAAACCTAAATGCAATTCAATGCCAACCATAATAGCTATAATTTCATGTAATTGCTAATTCATATCCCATAATTTAAATCATGTGGCTGAGCTTCAAAAACATTATTGATATAACACTTTGAGAAAAAAAGGTTCTCAAGCTGACGGCCAAGGTCTAATGAACATCTGTCTCTATACCACTGTGGTCATCTGGGGCCAGACAAAGTCAAACCAGAGAAACTCTTCCTGAATCTATACAAATTTACACGTGAAAGCAATTGTTTCATTAGAGAATGACAGGAAAATCAAATACTACGAATATCGAACAACAAATGTACCAGCTGTTGAGTTGAAGGCTTAAATCTTTGCTTCAGAATTTTCATATGACATTTTGAGAAATACAATTGCCATTGATGTTAGACTACTGGAAATCTTAACTACACGTCTACTGTATCTGTGCTTTTTAATAACTGCATCAGAGGCGGCGATAACTTGTGAACTACAGTTGCTTCTTTGGCAATTGGTGCAGATAAGTAAAAGAAAGCAACTAGCTAATTATACAGTTCTCTGTCATTTTAAAGAATCATTCCACATGAGCTAGTTTTTGAGAATGCAAGGGGAAGGGACAAGTGCCACTCTGCTGTGCTAGCACAGGCGCTCTTGGGTAGCACCATCTCACTCCTTCATTCATAGTGAGCTACAGCAACAAAATAGCATGGGCAGAAAGCCCCAGCATGGTCGGGTGCAGGTGATGGGAAGTGGTGGCTGGGATGGAGGTTCTGAGCAAAGCGGACCGAACCGTGGTACACATGCCGCATACAGAGTGAACCTGAGGCGACGCGGAGATCGCAGGCTACCTTTCCGTGCCGTTTGCTTCCACTTGTCGAAATGGAATGACATTCTGATAATGGATCACTGGGATCATCTCACAAACAGAAGACGGAGAGCAATAAAGGCATACCACTGCTGAGCAATCGCGCATTGCAAAGGTCGCTTCAGGTAAACATCAGCTTCTCCTCACGGGTGAAATCCACGGCGAGTTCTTCCCAACGTAATGACTTAATTTGACCCGACAAATGTTTGAATTGTCCTGATCTAATTGGATTGGCTATCCAGGCCTTTCAGAGGAACTCAACGTTGGGGCAGAATTCCATTCATGCACATTTTAAGAAACATAGCATTTTCTGTTGCTTACCTGCATATACCTGACCTGCAGCATAAAGACATCAGAGCAGCACAGGTGAGAAGCAGAATTATTATGATTATAAAACATAATTGTCAGGCTTATTACTTATTACACTAATCCTATTGTTAGGGTTAGGGCCTCAAGCATCTCACACACACACACTGTTCTGTTTGTTGTTAAGAATACATACATCAAAGGCAGTCCCTTTATGGTGCAGATTAACGGCACATGTCTGTTTCTGGTAAAACAAAAAAGCTTTGTGCTGGTGTAGCATATTCTTTGCTTGTCCTTTCCCATCTAAACATGTTCAATTAAAGGGTTGTACATGTAATATTAATAAGTATTCGTTTATTTTTATTCATAGCAGTATGCACTCTTTCATATATCAAAGCAATAATTAGTCAATATAAATAATCTCATAACTCTCATGTTCATCCATGTATAAAGTTTCTGCTCAGCGTGACCTAGGTCACAGGGCATTGTAGATAATTACACACATTCACAATAAAACATTCAACCATTCAGTAAGCACACGTGATGAGAAATTATATTGTCCGGAATGAGCAACAACAATGCAAGGCTAGTTTTGACGTTAGATTCAGCTCGATAAGGGAATGTCTCATCACGTTCGTAAGCACGAGCCACAATAACCGCGTTGTGTTTTGGGAGAGGGTACGGTGGCTTTTCAAATCTATCGAAGTTTCATCAATGGACAGTTTACTTGGGTTTCAGAGCCTGCTATTCCTTGCACATGTTAGATTAGCATTCTATTTCCAAGGTGTCTTCAGGAAAGAAAATATAATTTAGCATTTAGAAGAAAGCTATTCCTAAATATCACAGGGGAATAACATTTTGCGTTGTGTACAAGCGTAACCCTTGCTTGTTCCATCACTTCCAAGATGACAGCCTGAAAAAACAGCCAGGTGGAGATTGAGGGAAATTTCTAACCATAGGCTGACGAACTTCCACCTTGATGATGTCCTCGTAAATATCATCTCCGTCATCCTCGCACGGCACACAGTCGTAGATATCATCCTCCCCAACATCGTGCTCGCTGGAAGTTACACAGAGAACGACATTATTTAGAAAGAAAGAGCCACAGTTAAAGAAGACTTCTTCAAGAGACACGCAAACCCTGCAGTAACACTAAAAGAGACTCCCACCATATTGGAAATTAAAGGAACTCGCTGCATGAAGTCATTAAGCACTATTCATAATAGTAAAGAACAACCAATTGTGCAAGAACAAGGGAAACAGAAATGTAAAAAAAAAAACCTATTCACTCTAATGATTAAAAGAAGAGAGAACCATTCACAGGGCAAAATGTGGACACAGAACTCTATTAACATATTTTTTTTATCCTTCTTTGTTTAGCTTTTGCTGTGCACTACCTTCACCTTTGAAAGAACCAATTCACTCTAATTGGGTCTTCTGATAAAACTAGCCTGTTCTCCTCTCCCCACTCATCCTCTCTCATTCTGCATATCTATTCCAGCACAGTGTACTGTTTAAAACCCCAAACTTCAACTGGGATCTCCGCCGCTAGACGAAAACTTAAGGTAGTTGAGAAAAGGTTGCAGCCCAACGCCGCCGTTGGCTTTTGTGGATAGCAAGGAATGTACTGCTAGACCTCTTCATGGGGTGACCCTACAGATCCCGAGGAGCCTGACGTTTTTCAGTGTTCTGAGCACAGAGTTCGCTCCAGTGCCCACCCCCCACTGATGTATATGACAGAAAAAGCACACCGATTACATTCAAATGACTGCACACAGGAACAGCACAGGCGACAGGGATGATATCATCATTTCTCCTTTAGCATTCCCTGTGTTCGCCAAAAAATCTTTAACCCGGCATAGAGAACACTGTGTTGTAACTGTCAATTCGAGACAGAGAGTTTCACTCCACACTGTGGCTCAAACCAGGGCAGTGAAATCAAATTTGTGCTAATCTTCACAAGATTGTCTATGACATTTCATATCTTTCAAAGGGACATTGCGTTCAGTCTGTGTCAGAAAGAATTGTGAAAGTGAAGAAAATTTGAGGACTTCGTTTAGTTACGGCCAGAACTGCAGTCGTTACCTGTCAAGCCTGGTAGGAACTGTATGGAGTTTTTGTATGGTTCAGTCAGAGAGAAGCATTCAACCTGTCTGTTTAGCTGTTTTTCAATCACAGTTCACATACAACTGTGGGTAGGCTTCTTATAGGTTTTTTTAAAAGCTTTTAATACTGTATTGTAAATTAAATTGGTCAGAACAGAATGGCTGTGATCCTTGCTCACCTGCCTAACACAACACAGATAGAGATGGCCGATGGACAGCTACTCTACACATCATGAGTGTTGTTCACGCGTGAGGCTGTGTGGCAGTACGTGTATGTGTGAGTGACTGCATACGCATCTGAAGTTTGCCAGGAGATGGAGTCGTATGCGACAGCCCTCCGAGTCGGGGAGTCACGGGCACATTTTCGGCCCGGTTACACATCGCCTTGCAAATGCGTAACAAGCAGCGTCCCTGCTGCCATCACGTCAGGCCCAGAGACCCCTCTCCCTCCAACCCCTACCCCACAGACCTTGCAGCCACTAGGGTTGGGTCTAGGTTACAGGAGGCTTCAGGTCACTTGTTCTCGGCTGTAGTATGGCTGGGCTTTCCAGAAAATCATGTGCTCCGAAGCCTGCTGCGGTCTTTTTCTCCGGCCTTCTCTGTTTGTTCAGATGGTTCTCTGAAGGTGGGCTCGGCTCGCGTAGAGCGCTTGTTTAAATAGTACCACAGGTTTATATTGTACAAGTGGATGTTTGAGAGAAAACAAACTCTGGTCAGTCATACCACCGGTGTGGTCTTGCTGACTTGTGCCGAGAAGTTCTACCATAACTTAACATGCTGGAATGTGAGCGAAGCGCTTCTCGTAAGCCCGAAATCGTGTGTTCCAGTATTATCAGCGTTCCCAGTGTCGCTGGGCTTCTCTCAGGTGAACGTTTTCAGGCTTAGAGGGTTTCTCTCAGACTTCACTGCGAAGAGGGAGCAGGAAACCCTCCCAGAGGAACTTCTTCACCTCTTTCTACGCTTCTGAACCGCACCACACCTATTCCCTAAGGGCTTCCGCAGTCTCACGAGTACATGGAAGCTACAGTAGAAAGAAGGTTTACAAATTGCCCAAAAACATCTATTTCCTCTGTGAGTATAAAGGGCTTGATACTAGCTTAACAAATCCCAAAGCTCACCTTTAGTGGTAATGCAGTGAAGCTGAACTGTCTGTAGAAGGTAATGGCTCTCATTTTCTATCCAGTTTTCAATTTTTATTAGACTCTGTCCAAACTCACTTTAAAATTGTTGCCAATCATTCCTTACAACACTAACAAACCCAAACACCTAGGAGAGTTTTCAAACTACAGAGGGAACAATGCAGTTAGTTACTTCCAAAAGAAAGGGGGGGGGGGGGTGATCTATGCCTGGATGTCAGATTGCTACTTGAAACCATCCCCTGGCAACTGCCCCATTGCTCCATTTCATGCTTTGCCAGATCCTGGATGAGGGAATTAAATATGGCAGAGGCAGGGCATCACAAGGAACTTATATTATGTATCTATGAAAAAGTACAGAGGTTAGCCTAAATTATTACATTTAAAAGATGCCACAGTTTAACCCATTATCTCTTGAGCCATCATGCAATTTTCACGCAGGTGTTGCATTGTTTAGGAATATCAGGTCATAGCTTGATGCATTACGACATTTTCATGAATACACTGCTCTGAACACCACTCTACACCGCTGATCTGAACACCCCTCGACACCGCTGCTCTGAACACCACTCCACACCGCTGATCTGAACACCACTCCACACCGCTGATC
>JAOVYW010000093.1:1747220-1763886 GCA_025775045.1 Hiodon tergisus | reverse complement strand
GAGAGAGAGGGAGGGAGGGAGGGAGAGAGAGAGAGAGAGACAGAGAGAGGGGGGGAGAGAGAGTGAGAGAGAGAGAGAGAGAGAGAGAGAGGGACACCGTGTATCCCCTCTTCCTACTTCCACCTCCCCTGTAGCTGCCTCCCCCAGCTTAACCCTCTACCGCTCACTCAACAAGGAGTAACAAAAATAAACCAAATAAATAACAAAAACTAAAAAAAAAAGTTATTTTAAATAAGGAGTTAGTGGGGACCGGGAAGTAAAAAGTAAATCACCTGAAAACGTTTGGCACACCCGTTTTTTTTCCCCGCCCTGTTACCATTGGGGTGCTCCAGAGAGAATTGCTGGTAAGAAAGCCAAAGGGAAATCAGGGGACAAGATATAATACTCCAAAAGATCATGTTAAAATTGTTACCACAACAAGCTACTTCATAATCAGAGCTAGAATACACTACCGCTAATGTAAATTCAGCCATCACTATGTTATTAAAAAAATGAGATCTACATTTACAGCATGCAATGCCATGTACAAGGCGGTGGCTTCAAATACAGTATTTGAGGCGGTAGAGGGTTAACTTTCAGTCCTATCAATAGGCAGTTAAAAGACAGCTCTGTAAAGCGGTGTGAGGTTTGCATGACTGTAGGGTAAGAGGGGAGGGTCTGACTAAAGGGTGGGAGGCGTCCAGAGCACGGCTCCGCCCCACTCCTGTCCCTCCACCCTTTTGCGCTTTTTTGGATCTTGGTCCTCGGTTGTGAAAACCCACCTGTTGAGAACCCACCTGTTCCTGCAGCTCAGCGAGCCGGGTGGCCCGTTCCTCCTCCGAGTCGGAGCTGTCGGAGCTGGAGGAGTCGCCGCTGCTCTCACTGCTCGCCGTGCTCTTGCTCACTACGGCGGTGGTGGTGGTGGGCGGGGCGGTGGGCAGGGCCGGCTCCGCCGGCTCGTCTGGCATCTTTGCAAAGCGCATCTCAAACACATCCTGAGGGAGACAGAGGCAGTGGCGTTAAGCGCGTATCAGAATTTCACAAAAGCCAATGCTTTCTTCAAAGATCAAGCATCACACGGAATGCACACGAGTGAGAAAAAACTAGTTCGGACATTGATAGGTACATCTGCACATACCTGTAGTTTCCTGGCCATGGCTACAACCTCGTGATCGGGTGGATTGTACTTGTAACAATTTGAGAACATTAACCGGATGTCTGCTGCAAAACTTTGGGCATCCTGGTACTCACGACTATCCATCTTTTTCTGCAAATAAACAGCAAACTTTGTCAAAAAGCCCAACTGCTTGGAACCAATGCAGTAAGCCAACTTCTCATCTCTTTATCTCCAGCTGGTATAAGAGGTATAACTGAAATGCTTGAATGCATCAGAATTAATTTAGCTAAAGAGCCTTGGATTAGTCCCATTACTAAAATACATGCTGGATAGGTAATATTACTTTGTGATATTACTGAAAATCCTTTTGTTTCATGGCAATTTAAAAAAAAGCCTAATTTCAACCATAATGTTTTAGTGCTTTTAAGTACAGTATGAAGTATAAAGTCTGCCAATGAGAAAACTGTCATCAATTAGATAAAAACACTCACTGGAGTTATTTGACATTCTCAGAGAACTCCTTTATTCACCCAATATTCAAAGTCAATCCTTTTCCTTAACCAAACCCCCTGTGGAAACCCTGAGTGGAGAGGGACAATTAAGGGTTGTTCTGTGGCTGTGTGCAGGTGAGTAGGAAGGACATACTTTGACAGTGCTGAGGTCCATGGGGTGCTTGATGATTTCATGGTAGTCGTGCAGCTCCAGGGCCTCAGCGTCCACGGGCTTGTAGAAGGGCCAGGCGTAGGCGGCGTGCTTCTTGGAGAGCATCTCCTTCAGGATGGTGTCGCAGTACCGGAGGTGCTCGTTCAGCTTGCCCTTCTTGCCTGCATGCTGGGGCACTTCTCCGTCCTCCAGATCTTTTTTGGGGGGCTTGATGGGACGGCCCGTGCTTTCCCGCCGTGACACCACCTTGCCTTGCTTCTGATCCTGGATAGGGGTGGGAGACTCGCTTCTGCTTGCCGTGATTGCAGAGGTAGTGGGAGTCGTGGTGTCTGCTTTTCGCTTCACCCCCTTCCTCTGCAGGGAGAGACGAGGAGAGAAACACGGGCACACCAATCATGTGACATTACTGCACAAATTCTACCATCAAGTCTTCATTAAAGCACAAATTTTACTTGGAGAGAAAAACATCAGTTAAATCCCATGCAAAGAAAAACACCCTATGTATGAACAAGTTATGCCTAACAGAATTGCCGTTGTTAGGGAACTTCAATTGAAACAATTTGTTACAAAAATCCCCCAACAAAACGGCCCTCATGATGTCACACATCCACCTGGAGTCAGGACCCTCTTGGATGTTAGGACTCACTTTGACCACAGGTTGTGCAGTAGGAACAACAGGCATCATGGGTGCCACGGGGGGCGGAGCCTGGACTGGCGCGGTGTTGGGTGTGATGGTGGGAACAGGAGTGGCTGCAATGACAGGCGTCTGCGACACCTGGGTGGGGCTGCTTGGGAAGGACGACGGCGGGGAGGCAGAGGAGACCGCCAGCACCGGCTGGGTCTCTGTGGGAAGAAATGAGAGAGGGAGCGATGAGGAGAGCCCGTAGTGGCCCCCAAACCCAGGAACAACGGAACAAGGTCACTCTTTTATCCACCAATTTCATCTTATACACATGATGTAAAGTAAGCAAGATCCTTCAACAATACTGTGAAAGGCTACAAAATGTATAGCTTGCTTCAACAGTCAAGATTCTTTAATAATTTTTTCACATAGGCTTGCTGGTAACCACAGATTCATGAG
Organism: Hiodon tergisus; assembly: GCA_025775045.1. Taxonomy (NCBI): domain Eukaryota; kingdom Metazoa; phylum Chordata; class Actinopteri; order Hiodontiformes; family Hiodontidae; genus Hiodon; species Hiodon tergisus. Next base: position 1,761,046 of record JAOVYW010000093.1, on the reverse strand, counting down.
GGTATATCGCTCCCCTGTAATATCTATTCTAAAATACATAATTAAAAAAGAATCAAAAGGGAGGGCTAAGTTCAGATCTTGTAGAGCTTGCCTGTATCTTAAATATAATGACAACCATATTATTTCTGCAGAAGTTAGACCCTAACGATAAGAATTCTATGTTTGATCATCTTACTTAGTACCAATGAAACTTTTTTACTGATGAAAAAGGATAAGATTATAAAAATGAGTAACATTGCCACTGAAGAGCTGATCTATAAAGCTGTTATTTACACAATAGCCATTAAATACGGTTAATCTTAATGCCAATTTGAACAGACCTCCCGCCCCGTCATTGTTGTTCATGCTTGATCTGGGGAAGGACAGGGCGTCGTTCTGGTGCTCAGCAATTTTAGTACAAACAGAGTTGCACCCAGAGTTACACACCCTACATCACACTCGCTTTGCTTCTGTCTCCGCCATTGCCAAAGCATGTAAGCTCTTTTTGAGCCTGTGAAGTCTCAAATTTATGGTTTACATAAAATAAGGCCTTTTTGTTTTTTTAATTGATCACTTTTAAAAATGTATAACTTTGATTTTTTTAACAAGGTATATGTACCTACCAGTATATTTATAGACTTGGTATAGGATACTGCAATGTGTATTCCCCATTTGATTCTTTGAACTGTATTTGATTGCCTGGAGCCAAACTAAGTGTCATGTTCCAAAATAATGTTAGGAATGTGATATCATGTATCTTATTATGAAACCACTGAAAATTCAATTTCCGAGGATATATTTCTGGATATGATCAAATCTAAATTAGTATACAATTACTTTACCACTAGGTCAAATAATGAACCCTTGTTCTTTAGAATCTGTACAATGTAAATGTTAACTAAACATATTTTGTATTTGAAAGAATTGTAATTGATAAAATATCAATGAAAGAACATACACGAACCTTTATAGTTTATATAAACACATTCATTTATAAGAACAGATTATAATTAGTTAGCTGTCCGATAACACCCTAGAAGTTAGACTCGGCCAAGGGTCCTGTCAATGGGCTGTCATCTGGACCAAATACTGAGATTCGAACATCTGAATTAAGCATTAAATGTTAACATTCAAATTTATTTGAATATATGCGTAAAAATATGTCCACAGTAGCTATGAGTATTGTAATGCTAACTTACTTCCACAAGAGGGCCAGCATCTACTAATAAAGAGACCACACATGGTACATGCTTCGTTTTCACGTTAAAGATTTATTAACTGAACAACAAGTTATCTCCCGTGCCAGGCTTCGGAAATATCTGGCGACATTTGCATATGAACCAAAAACATCAAAGAATAATAGCCTAAAAATAATGGGTCAATAGTAATTCAACACGGTTTAAGTAGGCTACCGGCTATCTAAAAAAATTCTGTATGCTATACCTTGCGAATCAATTTTTAAAAATCTGCATCCCATGTTAAAAGCGACAGTTTCAGTTTACAAGACAGCTTGTTACTCAGGATTATCTGCTAAGAACACAAGCTAATTAGCTAATTGCAGCAGCTGTTTAGGCTAAATTACGCTACAACCCAATAACAGATTCGAAAGGTTTTTATTTACCATTACAAACCTAAGAACACAAGCTAATTGGAGGCTATATTGTGCTACAACCCAAACTGTTTAAAAAATGTTTTAAGTATATATATTTTTACCGTTACAAACCTTACAATTCACGTTTAATATTCCAACTGTACTCACGATCAAATACTATTCAAATTTCGAATCTGAATATGACAGTCCTAACTGGCCAGTCTATTTCCTTGTCTGCTGTGTTTCATTAATTACCTATCTCAGGGCTCCCTACTGGTTTGCGCCCCTTGCCTTTAGGGGCGGGTGGCAGCAGTTCCACCTCCTCCTGGGGCATCTGGGCCACTTTCTGCAGGAAAATCTTCTCCAGGGCCTGCGCCATCAGAACAATGTCGTCTGTAGGCTGAAGGTGACAGGGGGGAGTTGAGAAAATCGTGTATAGGTAAGGATATATTTGAGGTTGTGTAACAGAAACAAAGAGCGACTCACGGACGCTTGGCGGGCTCTATTTCAGGGGCCTACCTTGTTGTAAATATAACAGTTGGTAAACATGGTGTTGAAGTCCTGCATACACTCGCTGGCACTCCAATAGTAGTTGTTCTCCAGTCTCTTTTTGATGGTCCCCATATCCATAGGGTTCTTGATTATTTTATGGTAATCCTGTGATAGCAGGGAAGAGAACTACACATTACACACTTCAACCTCGAGGTGCATAAATCCAAGAGTTTAGGTAAATTAAAAACCAAAACCAATTCAAAGCACCAACCTATTACTGGTCCTTCAGCTAATCTGATCTTTAAAATATTTAGCGCTGTCTTAAAATATAGACGTATCTCTGAACCCTACAAAATACAGCTCGGTTCATTATATTGTGCTCACCGGGAGACCTAATTTGATGGCGTCGACAGGTTGATAGAAGGGCCATGCAAACTGGTGCTTCCAGAGTGTTTTCACCACCACATTCTGCATGTACTGCAGCTGGTTGGTCTTCCGGCCAGGCTTGCTGGGGTTGGTGATCTCGGGCGGCGGGGGGTTGACTCCCGGGGGCGGGGCTTGGATGGCCGAGGGAACTGCCGACATGCTGGCGTGGGGATGGGGGAGGGATGAGGGGGGAAGTGTTGGTCAGTCTGAAGCTCTCCTTGTTTTCGGTTTCCCTGCGTCCTCAGTGAATGTGGTGTCTCTCTCTCTGCTCGTTGCTCTCCGGTGCGGATGCACATCCCATTTCAGGGCCTGACTTGGAAAGCTCTGCCAAACACAACAGGTAGGGATTAGGTGTCGGAGCAGCAGGGGGACGTGGTTTCGCAAGACACAATGAGACCAGGACATCACTGGTATCCAGTCCTCATAACATTACATTATCTGCCATAGCCCATCTCTCATGGCAACAGTGGAGCAGGAAAAAGAAAAAAATAAGACAGGCTCTTATCAATGTAATAAAGTTGAAATTCTTTGAAACATGTAAACTAAAGGAACACCATCTAATACCCCAGAATACTCCCAGGTTAGGATCAACAGCTGACAGGGCCCATTTTCTCAAAACATAAACGCATGATACAATGCTGGAGTTAAGCACAGCCAGCACAGTTAAATATTCAACGCTCATTCCGTGGGCTGAACTGTGCCTTTTAAAACAGCACAAGAAAGGAAACATTTATCATCAAATAAGAGCAACCCCATCCTCTCATCTGAAGTTCTGTCTCAAACTGCCAATCAAAACAACACTTCAGACCTATTGAGTCAGTCAAAAGAATGAAAGGTCAACTGGGAGAGAGGCACTAGGGGGATCAATTTGGACTTATTGAGGATTGATCATAAACTTGTTGAATTCTTTTTCACTGAGTGTCATTTCTGAGTTAAACTGCCACCACAAAATCATCTTTCATTAATCATTTTCAATATATTGAAAGCCGATTTAATTTTTATAATGTTAATGCAGCTTTATTGAGTTAATCACCTTGCCGACACTTTTATCCAAAGCAACTTACAATTTTACAAGTACACATCCAAATATTTCTCAAGTCATTTTTGGGATTGGATAATGGAATCCTGTCTTGATCACTTCAGACGTAATGAACAGTATACTATAGTATAACTCATCACTTAACACTCACTTTACTTACATAATTAATTACATTATAGATTATTTAAAGAAGCTGTTCCTGCAATGTTACAAGGCTGTAGCCTGTTTATCGAAGCATTGGTTGTTTTCCCCAAGGCATTATCTTATCTGGCTAGCTTTGTGTGCAAATGGATAATCAGTTATCAAGGTGATTGTGCTATTTCTGACAAATTGTTGTGCATTAAACTAATTTGATGGTCAAAGATGGTCCAATGGTGATCAAGCATAATAAGATCTGCTATAGCAGAAATATTTATGCACTACATGTGTATATGAACTGAAGATATTCTAATACTGCAGTGCAGGGATATGCCAAATTGGGCTCAAATCTTTCAAAGCAAAATTAAGAACTGCAACCCAAAGAAAATTAAAATGTGATGTTTTACCCTCTTTAGCCAAGGAGAGGGGTGCTTAGAAGAGATGGGCACCTTTTTGTTATGCTGTCACTCAAATGTGTATATATACACACTACACTAAAACTGTTTTAAAGCATAAAAATGTAATATTTCCACAAAAAATAGCCCATTTCCTAAGGGAATAATATTCATAGACACTTCTGGCAGCTATAATTTGTGGTATTGAAACTATCAGATTTTTGTGAACAGATCTCTCAAAGGAAAACCCAGTGGCCCTTTCTTTCAGGTAGGCAGGATGGAGAGAAAAGATTGAGAATGAACTAAAAGCATCAGCATAAACGACAATCTCAGAGCAATAGTGCTGCAGTAAACTAAAGGTAACCTCAGCACAGGAATGACTTCTGGTGAGAAGAACCCAATGGCAGGATGCTATTAGCAACCATATACACACCATCCGATAAAGAAGGACAATGAACGGTTCTTAAACCTGCCTTATTTCTTTTTTAAATCATGTTAAGAAGCAAATGAAAATAAATAAAACAAAATTAAAATTTTGAACCACTGCCTTGACATTCAACAAGCTAATAAATAAGTCCTATGGCTTAAAAAAACCTTGCTTGCATCAGGTGGAAGATCAACAGATGGGTCAGTGTGATAATGACGTAAATAAAGGCCTCCCACAATCAATCAGTTCCATGTGACAATCTGTTGACACTGCAAACAGAACAATGGCCACCGATTTATGCTTGGCAAAACAGCCAGGGCTTTGTCAGGAATGGATGCCGTTTAAACCTTCAAAAGCGATTTGGCTGCAAACGCTCCCGGTTGCCAAATTGCATCCTCTCGCAACTAAATAAATCAGACAAAAGAAAGTGATATAGCATCTACATTTTTTGGAAAGAAAAACATATAAACAGATCAAGTTACAATGCTCAAGATTCTACATATTAACAAGTTATACCCTTCATATAAACTCGTAGCTCAAGAGTTTAAAAAGTAATCAACCTACAACAATTAATTCACCTCAACGCCCCTACACGACTTCAATCAACTGCCCATCACAAAAACAAATTTAAAAAATACCTTCGCTATCTCAACATATGCTAAACGGCAGGGTTCCATGTTGGAGGACCAGATAACTTTACAAACACGGACAGGAAAATAACTGAACATAATAACTGGGCATAATACTATAGAGAGCAAAAACTGTAGTAGCAAGTCACAGAACACTGCCTATACTAGAACTAAAAAAAGCTTTATAGCAAACATTAAACAGCTCGAATTCAGGTTATGTACTACCACACATGCATATGGTTAAACAACAGTAGCAACTGTGGCCTAGAACACACCGTTTTCGCTTTACTCGATATTAGTCAAAATTTCTGCCCAACTTTATTTTACAGGTAAGTCCCAGTATACGTGTTATAACCACTGTATTTTTTTAAATTTACAATAAATGCTAAATAGTTTCTAAAAAATACTTACAATGTATAGCTTCTAGTTGATTGATTACGTTGGTTTTCCGAATAATCTCATTGTGATTTAAAGTATCAAACTGCGCCTGAGTGAAGAATCGGACCATAGATTTACCAATTAATATGAAAATATAAAAGCGACGTGTTATACGAAAGAATTAAACACTAGAAAATTAGTCGAAATTGACGGCTAGTGCCATTGGCTTGTTAAAAGTCATTTAAATTAATTTAAACACATCACTGACGTTAAAAAGCAACAACGCTTTGTAAAGGCTAACCCAAACTCAAATAATTCTGAAACTGTGCGATACCACGCTGTTGCTCCTAGTTTATACGATGTTCTTTTGTGCCGTTCGTCCTTAAAAATGACATTTATTTGCAATTTAAAAAAATAAACTTCCAAAATTTACTTAAACAAAACTACTAAGGAGATCATCTACTCTAAATTATTAAGATTTCTCAAATATAAACAGATTATACCTGAATATTTTTGCCAATAAGAGTAAAACGAATGCTTTTTGATAGTATGTGCGCGCGCGTGGGGGCTAGTCCACACGGAGGGATAAATGTGAATGAATTTGTGGATATAATTACCAAATAACGTAGTTAGCGACTAGCCAACAACTTAGCATACCCGGAATCGTGATTTTATGAATGGAACGTCAAAATCCCCCGCTAAGTGACGTAGTCGGTATGTTAGCCGTTTTCCATAAAATTCGATGGTTCAAAAACAAAACATGCATAGCAACTATAAACATTGAAGACGAGAAAAAAAAAATCTAATGATTTAAACATAGACCCACATAAGAAAAATAGGGGGGTCCACTTATTTTGGTCTTCAAATGGATACATTGGGAATTAGCCAGCGAACTAATACTAATACCTAAACATGTGCATTTAAGGAAATTATGTTAAAAACCTGTGACCCAGTGCATTTGTTATTTCTATACAAATCGCAAACTGGATGATACGTCCAACAACGGGATGCACAGCAATCCTTAATTGAAATATAATAAAAATTGTTTTCACTCCACACATTTAAAAGATGGCGGGCAGAGGAAAGATAGGGTACAGTGAGAAATGCAGTCAATCTTATTAGGCTAGCTAGCCTCTCTGTATCTGCCATACGAAAACCCCACCATGTACACAAGCCATGCACTTAGCTAGTAACCCATTAAACTATATCAAACTAAACAAGTTAACAAGCGAAATCTTAATTACAAAAAAAGCTTAAAAGCATTTTCATTTCTCGACGTGAACTTCGCACAGTATATATTAACCCAAACGAATCCAGGCTTTGTTGCATTGTTGCAAAGCACCGGGGTAGCCTTGTTGAAAAATATAGCCACCACTTGAGGCTCATTGAATTTTATAAATATCCAAAACCGCTCACAGAGAAATGTACAACCCAAAACATAACAAGCACTAAAGAGGAAAATATATATACGTTTATTACTTTTTCCCCTCTGCGGCTCCAACAGCGTTTTGCTTGCAGTCGTCCTAGCTGCTTTTATTTCAACGAACTAGCATAACAGACGAGGTAGCCCCAGTCCACTGCCCATGCGTGGTGGCGCCTAGTACCATGGTCCTTGTTGTGCGCTACTGAGGTAGCGACCTTGGCAAAACACATTTTTCTTGGTTATGAGAACTACGTGTCCCAACGTGCAATTCATAAGGTAGCGCTGGTGTTTTGGCCCTTGTAGCAGATCAACTATGGTTGTGATGATCAAATGATAAGATGTAATAAAATATAACATCTTTAGGTATAAGATCTTTAGGTTAATAGTATAAGACGCATACTGTATTTTGCCCTGAAGCGGTTTATTTCGTATTTTATTTTGAAAATTTCTATTTCTATCAAAATCTATTCGTCGCCTTCTTTCCCCGCGAGGTTCAATCGAGTGTTACAAAACCTGTCTACACGTCATTTCACAGTAGATTGGTGGCAAGTTGCTGTTACTCACCGTAACAATAAAGTAAATGTCGGTTTGGTGTTTTGAATCTATATAGGTAGCGAACATATGAAGTTACATTGTTTCACTAATTTCTTTGAAAGTGGCCTAAGATCATCTTGGACCAATCCCAAACAGAATGGATTCTTAATGGCTACAACTATAAAGTGTTTCGCAACCATGATCTTAGGGACCGCAGTTTATTCTTTCTTTCGTAGAAATAGACACTGTTTCTGTTGATTTTAGCTTTATCACAGTAATATTTTTTATTTCTTTCCCTAATAAAAACTGAAACGGATAAAATCTCAAATATTGGATAAATAAAATAGTGGTTCAGCGACATTATCGGTTTATGATCCAAATCATATCAGAGGAGAAATTCTGTACTTCAGAGGATGTGTTTTATATGTGTTGCTCCAGTAAGTATACAAATGTCTGAAATTGTCATTTTTAAATATATCATAATCAGTTATGGTGAGATATTAAAATAAGAATTATTCTGGCTGTGGTAGGGAGGTTAAGAAAATACTGTAAATATTGAAACCAATAATTATTATTATTGTAACATCCCAGTTTTAGTAACCCAAATGACCCCTGGCCTATTAGTGAGGCTTCAGGATCAGCTACACTGCCCTAACAATTTGTCGCCCAACTCTTCACTCAAAAAGGCCTGATGCCTGCTCGTCTTGCACATTTTTCACACTGATGTGACATCCCGGGTGTTGGGCTACAGTGAGATTTGAACCCAGGTCTCCTGTGCCACAGTGCAGCAAAGTTTCTTCAGGACTTCAGGATTAAGCTTCTGGATTGCTACATTATATTTTGACTGATAAGAATCAGTGCTTCTTCACCTTACAACTACCTTAGATACTGTTCATCACCAGATCCTTTTGAATAAGTGATGCTAGTATTAAAGGAAGTGCTCTTTCCTATTTTAGGCCATACCAAACAAATAAACGATGACTTGTCAGAATTCAATTATGTATGCTTTTCCACATGGTTCAATCTTAGTTCCCATACTCTTCAACCTTTACTTGTTACCACTAGTTGATGTAAATTGTAAACATAGGATGAACATTCACTGCTATGCAGATGACGCACAGCTGTACTCACCCGCAAAACCAGGGACAGCTTACATGTTGCCAGAATGGAATCATGCCTCAAGGACATTCTCATTCTCAAGGACATTCACACGCACACAAAAACTGTGTCTACAACACACCAGCCTTATTATCAATTAACCTCCTAGTCCCTTAAAATCGCCTGAGATGGAAATGGATTCTTGCCCCAAGAAAGGAAAATGCTAAATCTGGTGGTAGAGCTTTCTTGCACGGAACCCCTTTTCTTCAGTATAGTATATGTAATTTTAAGTTATAAACATATATGTTTGTCCTTTAGCAATCTGTGGTGCTAAGATGGAGGGTGGACTTCTGATATTTCAGGTGCAACGAGATTTGCATGCTATCGCATCCTTATTCTTATCTTGGAATCCCTTAGTCTTTCTGTTTCTTGAAATTAAAAAATGTGTTAAAAAGTCATAAACCTTTAGACAATTTTTCATATAATATGAAGTTCTTTAAAACCAATACCACTACAACATAATTATTATTTATCCTTGACCTGTACCTCAGTTGCCAAAAGTACACCTAATTAGTACTAACTCCGAAATTAAAGTAAACGGTATGATGTATACCATATACATTAACATTCTTTGATAATCAAAGTACTATATTAATATTAAATACCAATTTTAAATAATTATCTGGTATAAACAGTCCATATAAAATAATGGCCTAACTGTAGGCCCATTCCCTCAATGTATTACAGAAATGTGATAAAATTACCGCCACGAGCCACCACTTTAAAATTAACTGTTTAACCCAGCTTGCTCTGTCTAAGCGTGTAGTATACAAAACTGCAAAACATGATTATAATCATTCTATTTCCCTATTATTGGGCATGAATGAAACAAGCTATAACAACGGCCTGGATTTTGTAATGGAACACTCTCGCGTGATTGGTCAATATCTGGTGGTATTTATTCATGTTATTCTAAGATAACAAATTAACTGCTCTGAAACTCGAAACAATACATTATTTAAGAGTCTTTTGATTCTGCTGCATTCCGAAACCATTTAAAACGAACTTGGTCTTGTTAACACCAAAGTTGCCTCTTCATTCCCAGAGGATCCTGTTAGCATAGGCATCTAACCATTTACGGAAAAAAATGGGAAATTACTGGAACTTTTTAACGTGATATCACCTCACGGTCTTCTTTTTAGGGTTCCTCCAGAATGGAGGAAGCCTATTGTTTCTGTACGTTTTATTATTATTATTATTATTATTATTATTATTAGTTGTAGTAGTAGTAGTAGTAGTAGTATTATTAATGTTATTATTATTCTGCCTCCTCGATTATGCTCTTTTACACAGAAACTGCACGGTTAAAAATGCTATACCTAGGATATATTCTTGTATTTAAATGACACTGGTTAATCTTTTTAGGGATCACATCACTGTTCCTTGCATCACTGCTTAATGGGCAAGAAGTAAATGGCCTGCCTCATAAAACTAGCATACACTCTGGTCCACATTCAAACCCATGACTGATGAATCAGAATGGGGAAATAATGAAAGGTAAATGTTCATTTATTATGCCTTTTGATTGTTTCTCTGAAAATATGAATTTTACATATACACATTGTTGGTCTACGTTTAGAATAAAAGCATTCAGATACTTATCGTTTACGACACTTACATTTGCCTCAGCAGCGTGGACACCGCCATGTCCATATCCCAGTTCACATATCAATAAGTCATTGAGGGCAAGAGTGTTTCCTGGATTTTGTTCCACCCATCAGACTAAACTATGACATTAAACAATCCCCTGCTGTGCAAACTTCATGTTATAAGTCCCAGACAATTTATACATTTTGCTTTTTGTGAGGTTACACTGTTCATTTGGATTATTTACCTGGTACTAGGAAACGTTATTGCTTTTATGTTGTTCCATAATTCCACAGTGAATTACTTTTTGTGAGTGAGTTTTTCCTTTTTTCCCCCCTGTTATAACTTTGTTTGTATTATCCGACATCCCCTTGTGTTTATGAAACTTTTTAATCCTTATTAAGGATCACAACACTGTGTCACGGACTCACATTTTGTGTTTAGTTTTATGAGTTGTAGTTTTACTTATTACACTAATTATAAAGCCATTTGGACACTTACCTTTTACAATCTCAACATTTGCCTCAGCAGTGTGGATACATATCCAAGTTTACATCATGCATGCTTTTCAACCAATTTCAACCTTTTATAGTCATTTCAGAAGTATTAGAAAATAAGTTTAATGTTTTGATATTTCTTTGAAAATAAGATGCAATTGTAAAGCTGAGTCCCAATCTTCAGGGCTTTTTGGATTTCTGCGTCTTCACATAAAAGGTAAGTATTCCAATGGTTTTATAATTAGTGCGGGTGACATCTAGTGGATAAAAACTAAATAATAGATGGAAAGATGACAAAATGGACAGTGATTAAGTGAAGAATACTAGAAGAACACTAGCATTACAGTTAATACAGGAAAGAAGTGTTTGGTAACCTCAGTATGTTAGAGCAGGATTGGGAATAAAATGAAAGATTTCATATTCTTTGGTCCGTCTTGGGCAGAGTTTTGAGATCAATTTCATCACTTTATAATGTTCTGACTAGTAGATTTAGAGGTAAAACCTAAACATTTGACCACCTGTTTTTAATATAAATCAATTTCAACTCACCCATTAAAAACAAGTGGTTTTAATTTGAAGATTTAAGTAATATATACACACAATAAAAATACAAAGAAACTTGTTTAAAAAGTAACAACAAATCAACAATGCCGAGTATAAAAAGGGGTACTACTAACCATACAGTAGCCTGCAGATTAAAAGGGTAATTTTTAAAATTCTAATTCCAAATTCTCACCAATGTGGAATAAATACTACGGTTACTCAACACACAATAGATAAACAGTAAATATTAGATAGAAAGATGACAAAATGGACGGTGATTAAGTGAAGAATACTGGAAGAACAACAGCATTATAGTTAATACAGCAACGAAGCGTTTGGTAACCTCAGTATGTTAGAGCAGGATTGGGAATAAAATCGAAGATTTTATATTCTTTGGTCCGTCTTGGGCAGTTGAAGAACATGATAAAACCTAAACATCAACATATACTGTGAGATATAATATACATCTGGTCTTCATTACAAACATAGTTCGCCTAAAGTGGATAGTTGTATTAGAGACTAGACTACCTTCAATGCACAGTGTAAACGAAGCTAGATTAATTGTTGTAAAAAGAGATGAACGAATCTCTATTAGTTTCAATTGCATACCCATTTTATTATTTATTTTTGTCACACAGTATCCAATATACATGCCTACAATAGAAAACAGTCACCAAGCTAAGAGATAACGTCGAAGGAACAATGAGGGGAAAAAATATAACCGGGGAAATGGTTAAACATATATTAATATACTAATATATAATATTATAATAATAATATTGACACTGAAATTTTTTTCATTTTTAAAAAATGTTCATTTAAATAATCATTATATATACATATATTGCTCAAAACAATTAAGGGAAGACTTAAATCACACATCGGGTCTCGATGAACTAAATATATTCAAAATCAAAATCTTTACTGTATATTGTGTAATTCGTTGAGAACAAAATGACATAACAACGGTCAATGGAAACCAAAAACACCAACCGACTGAGGGCTGGATTCAAACTCACACCGAAAAGGCTGTGACTCACATCACAGGCTGTTCTAACTTGTGTGAATTTCATCACGGCAACTCATAATGTGACTTAGTAGTGTGTGTGGCCCCCAGCTGCCTGTATGCACTCCCGACAACGCCTTGGCATGCTCCTGATGAGATGGCGGATGGTGTCCTGGGGGATCTCCACCCAGACCTGGATCAGGGCATCACTGAGCTCCTAGACAATCTGTGGCGCTACTTGGCGGCGTTGGATGCACCGGTACATAACGTCCCAGAGGTTCTCAATTGGATTCAGGTCTGGGGAACGTGAGGGCCAGTCAATGGCATCAATGCCTTCATCAACCAGGAACATGAGGCTGGGCATTGTCCTGCACCAGGAGGAACCCAGGGCCCACTGCACCAGCGTATGGTCTTACGATAGGTCTGAGGATTTCATCCCGGTGCCAAACAGCAGTCAGGGTACCATTGGCTAGCATGTGGAGGTCTGTGCGACCCTCCAAGGATATGCTTCCCCAGACCATCACTGACCCACCACCAAACCGGTCATGCTGGATAATGTTGCAGGCAGCATACCGTTCACCACGGCGTCTCTAGACTCTTCCACGTCTGTCACCTGTGCTCAGTGTGAACCTGCTCTCATCTGTGACGAGAAAGGGGCGCCAATGGCTGACCTGCCAATTCTGGTGTTCTCTGGCAAATGCCAATCGAGCTGCACAGTGCTGGGCTGTGAGCACAGGTCCAACTACAGGTCAGGCCCTCATGCGACCCTCATGGAGTCTGTTTCTGACAGTTTGGTCAGAAACATGCACACCAGTAGCCCGTTGGAGGTCATTTTGTAGGGATCTGGCAGTGCTCCTCCTGTTCCTCCTCGCACAAAGGAGCAGATACCAGTCCTGCTGCTGGGTTGATGCCCTTCTACGGCCCTGTCCAGCTCTCCTGGTGTAACGGCCCGTCTCCTGGTATCTCCTCCATGCTCTTGAGACTGAACTGGGAGACACAGCAGACCTTCTTGTGATGGCACATATGGATGTGCCATCCTGGAGGAGCTGGACCACCTGTGCCACCTGAATGGGCTGCAGGTAGCGCCTCATGCTACCAGTAGTGACAAGGACACTAGCAAAACGCAAAACTTGAGAAGAATCAGTCAGGAAGGATAAGGAGAGAGCAATTGTCTGTGGCCACCACCTGCAAAACTATTCCCTTTTTGGGGGTTATCTTGCTGTTGCCTCTCCAGTGCACCTGTTGTCACTTACATTTGGACCAAAACAGGTAACATTGATTCACAATCGCTTATGCTTCCTAACTGGACAGATTGATATCCCTGAAGTTTAATTGACTTGGCGTTATATTGTGATGATTATGTGTGTGAGCAGGTGTGTTAAATTGGGTGTCATCACTCTCACACTCCCTCATACTGGTCACTGGAAGTTCAACATGGCACCACATGGCAAAGAACTCTCTGAGGATCTGAAAAAAAAGAATGGTTGTTCGACATAAAGATGGCCTATATAAGAAGATTGCCAAGACCCTGAAACTGAGCTGCAGCACGGTGGCCAAGACCATACAGCAGTTTAACAGGACAGG
>JAOVYW010000093.1:1735357-1747120 GCA_025775045.1 Hiodon tergisus | reverse complement strand
GCGCTTGGGTCGGGAAAGGTGGCAATATTTAAATTTTAACTTTAATGTGTTTTTTTGTCTACATCCAAAATTTTTATTTAAGTATATTAAAACGATAAGCTCAACTTTGTATTGACTGGGACTATAAAAATTATTTAGATTTTTAATCTAAATTGAGGGCGACAGCAGGATTATTCTCTTGTTGCTTACCTAGTGCTTTTCCAAGCAGATTACTTTCCAATAACCTTAATCCACTCAATTTTACTCTAATTACCATCAAGTGTTTCCCCACTGCCTTGTTCTGTATTGCCCTCACTTGATTCATGACATGTTCATTTCGTATAAATTAAATCCTATTCTGACATTAGCAGATATGTTTTTTTTGTGACATAGCTGAAAAACCCAGTATCAGTCGTTGAAATTACAACCATGAACATATTTAAAAATGACTCCCATTTAAAAAAAAAAAAAAAAACTGATTAAATGGATCAAAAGAACAATTTTTAACATTGCTTTTTCAAAGTATTACAGCAGTAGGAACTTTCATTCCTCCGATTGGCCCCTGATGTTATTTGTTCACATTTGCAATACTCAACACTAATCATCTGGCCCTGGAGGCAGATAAATCAAGCCACACTGGGTAAGCAATCCAAGAGGTCTTTAACCCTTTCCAGACACAGCGTGTGATTAGTGAAGTGCATGAAAGAGGAGTAAAGACCTTTAGTGAAAACAGGCTGCCAAAATATATATATATATATATATATAAAAGAATAAATCGCAAAAAGCACGGCTAAGATCAGAAAACACCATCGCGGAAAATCCTCTGGACGAAACCGGCCACGCCGATCAGTGGCGCTCGGAGCGACCCGGACTGCAGGAGAGGGCGGGAGGAGTGTATCCGACAGTGCCCCACAGCAAGCTCGACGGGGGTGGGGGGGGGGGGTGGGGGGAAGAGAGCGAGAGAGAGAGAGAGCGAGAGAGAGAGAGAGAGAGACCCATGGTGCCCCTCTGCAACCAAAGCGTCCGCCACTACGACCGGAGATCCGCCTCTCACTCGCCACCCAGCATAACCCTCTACCGCTTGCTCGACCACGGCGCAGCAAAAAAACAAAACAAAAAACAAAAGAGCGCTGAGATCAATAATGAGGAGTTAGTGGGGACGGGGAAGTTAAAGAGTAAATCACCTGATAACGTTTGGCGCACCCGTTTTTTTTCCCCTCCCTGTTACCATTGGGGCGCTCCACAGAGATATGCTGGCAAAAAAGTCAAAGTGAAATCAAGGGACAAAATAGAATACTCCAAAGATCATAAACGTTATAGTTAAAAACAACAAGCCACTTCATAACAAGAGCTACTTCACTGTGCTACTACTGGAAATGGGGATATATCTGTCATGTGCTGATTGTTCTCTATACAAGTATAGCATGCAAGCCATTGGTGCCAAGAGGCTAGTATTTGAGGCGGTAGAGGGTTAACTTACAATCCTATCAATAGGGGGGAGGTGGGGAAGTCAAGAATCGGCTCTTATGCAGTGGATTGCATGGCTGCACAGTTAGGGAGAAGGGACTGACAGCAGACAGGTTCAGACCACGTTATGGCCATAACCACTCCCGTCCTCTCTTCCCCCATAATCGGATCTTAAGACAGCAAAGAGAGGCTTGCTTGGCTATAGTGTAAGGTGGAGTGAGGGCCTGGGGGGGCGAGCCCGAGGGACAGGTGGGAGGCGGTCAGAAGCCGACTCCGCCCCTAAGCCCTCCGGTCTCGGTCCTCGGTTCTGAAACCCACCTGTTCCAAACCCACCTGTTCCTGCAGCTCGGCGAGCCGGGTGGCCCGCTCCTCCTCCGAGTCGGAGCTGTCGGAGCTGGAGGAGTCGCCGCTGCTCTCGCTGCTCTCTGTGCTCTTGCTCACTGTCGCCGCCCCGGTGGGCGGGACCGGGGGCGGGCTGGGCTCCGCCGGCTCGTCCGGCATCTTGGCAAAACGCATTTCGAACACGTCCTGGGAGAGAGCGGGGCGAGATGGGCCCGAGAGGCGCTAAACAACGACGGTTCACAAGCGTACCTTCCTCCACCGCCAGGGAGTGGCTGAGAAATCCCCGTCCCTGCGCACCGTTCAACACCTACCTGGAGTTTCCTGGCCATGGCTACGACCTCGTGATCGGGTGGGTTGTACTTGTAACAATTTGAGAACATTAACCGGACGTCCGCGGCGAAGCCCTGCGCATCCGGGTACTCGCGACCGTCCATCTTTTTCTGAAAACAAAAAGCACGGGTCAGCACAACATGCCGCCTGTTACCTCCAAGTGGCCCACGTGTCCAGCCGGAGAGACCGAAAAACAGCCCCACCCTGAAGGAGGCAGGGACTGAAAGGAGAGACTGTCTGGGGGACGTGTGGCTTTGCCACAGGGATGTCACGGGACGTACTTTGACAGTGCTGAGGTCCATGGGGTGCTTGATGATTTCGTGGTAGTCGTGCAGCTCCAGGGCCTCGGCGTCCACGGGCTTGTAGAAGGGCCAGGCGTAGGCGGCGTGCTTCTTGGAGAGCATCTCCTTCAGGATGCTGTCGCAGTACCGGAGGTGCTCGTTCAGCTTGCCCTTCTTGCCGGCGTGCAGCGCCACCTCCCCGTCTTCCAGGTCCTTCTTGGGGGGCTTGATGGGGCGGCCCGTGCTTTCCCGCCTGGAGAGCACCTTGCCCTGCTTGGCCTCCAGGAGCTGGGTGGGCGACTCGCTCCTGCTGGCGGTGATCGCAGAGGTGGTGGGGGTCGTCGTGTCCGCTTTCCGCTTTACTCCTTTCCTCTACAGACGAGAGGGGGGGAAACCCTTGAGTCAAGCGCAGGTCGATGGGGGAAGAATGTACAGCCAAACCCCTGGTGGGTCTCACTCGTTATCAATGACAGGCTTTAATACTCCCTTCCCTTCTCTTACATTATAATCCACCCCGAGACCATAAATAACATACAATACCATGGTAAACACCTCTGCGTTTTTACTTGATGACGTCTCGAGGAAGGAGGCAGGACATACTTTGACGACAGGCTGCGCAGGGGGCACGACAGGCATCATGGGGGCGGCGGGAGGCGCGGTTTGGACCGGCGGGATGGTGGGGGTGATGGTTGGCACTGGAGTGGCTGCGATGACAGGCGTTTGGGACACCAGTGGGGGGGTACTTGGGAACGTTGATGGAGGGGAGGCTGAAGACATAGCAGGGTCCTGCTCACTCCCTATAGGAAAGGTACCAGATGGGAAGAGTTGTTAAAGAGGAAAAACCCAAGTCATCTCGTCTCATTAAAACATATTCTAAGTGATCATTCGACAAAGTCCTGACTTAACTGGCAGTTTTGTCTTGCTCTCACTCCTGCTAGAGGGTCCACAAAATCTAATTCCTTGCACAATCTTCCCTCAGCAACTAAAATAAAACTAACTCAACTACAAAAGAGCACAGCTGGAAGATCTTCCTTCAGCACCTGTGTTACTGGCAGTAAGGGGACATGCCCAGAGGAATTACCTGAGCCTGAGCCCGGGGCAGCCCCCGGTTTGCGCCCCTTCCCTTTCGGGACGGGTGGCAGCAGCTCTACCTCCTCCTGAGGCATCTGCGCCACTTTTTGTAGGAAGATTTTCTCCAGGGCCTGTGCCATCAGAACAATGTCATCTGTGGGCTGGAGGAGAGCAGGGAACCAAAGAACGGCGGTGAAGATACACAGCAGACACCTCATGTTCCAGCAGATGGTTTTCTGTGGTTTCTAGGTTTTAATGAACCAGTTGCGATCTGCAAATTGAGCAAATGGTTCCACAAACACAATACCATCCACAAACTTAGGAAAGATAATGTTCTAGGAGTTACCTTGTTGTAGATGTAACAGTTGGTGAACATGGTGTTGAAGTCCTGCATGCACTCACTGGCGCTCCAGTAGTAGTTGTTCTCCAGTCTCTTCTTTATGGTCCCCATATCCATCGGGTTCTTGATTATTTTATGATAATCCTGTTTAACATCCACAGAAAAAGCAAGGAGACAATGAGGCCATCAGTCAGGGATGTGTAAAAAAAAGAAAATGATTATAATTCTGGTAACGGAGAGTGACAGATGACAAACGCAAGGACTAAGAAGGTTGGAGATGCTGTGGTCATAAGACGAAGCAAGAGGAAAGGAGACTGGGAACCCTAAAACACTTACTCTTACTGTTCTACACCTCCACTCATGTTACCTTTAAGGGAGGCTACACTAACAGCCAAGTCTGGGATAGTACAAATTGTTTTGCCAGTAATTTCTCTGATGAATTCTGCAGCTCTCGCATTTAAAAGGGCTCTAACAATATGCGATTGACGGGCGCATAGATTTGGCGAGGCTTTCCTGTCTACTTACGGGGAGGCTTAATTTGATAGCATCAACAGGTTGATAAAAGGGCCAGGCAAACTGGTGCTTCCAGAGCGTCTTCACCACCACGTTCTGCATGTACTGCAGCTGGTTGGTCTTCCTGCCGGGCTTGTTGGGGTTGGTGAATTCCGGGGGCGGGGGGTTGACGCCCGAGGGCGGGGCTTGGATGGCTGAGGTGACTGCTGACATGCTGGAAAGGGTGTCCCTCCTGCTGTCGCCCTCCTTAGGTGGTGGAGTCCTGCCTTCAGTGGGTGCTTTCTGTCACTTCCTGTACTTCTTTACTCCCCCGGGGGGACTTGTATCCCATCTCAGGGCCTAACCTTTTAGCCTCTGTCGGGACAGAAGGGGAAAGATTGTAACGTCAGGGCATCAAGAGGCGAACAGCAAGACTGACAGGGTTCAGACAACACCAGGGTTTGGATACAAAACAGACACAACAGCTCATGTCATACCACTCAGCCATCAATGGATTAAAGAATCAGACATGCCATGGAAGCCATTTGGGATTGTAACATTAAACACAGTTTTCGAATAAAATGTATATTTAAAAGACTGCATACAAGTTATAGAACAAGTTGAGTAAAAAAAATGAATACATAGATTAAATCAAATTGTTTTTTTCAGGTTGAACACTGAACAGTTCATTTATTCTGGTTACAGGCAAAATATTTCCACTGGATATTGAACCAGGAACAGCCGGAACAGCCGGAACAGCCGAACCTCTATCGTATTCCTGGCGGCAACCACTACGGACGCAAAGAAAAGCAAGCCAGAAAAAAATTTTTAAAAAATAAAAACCCACCGGGAACATTAAATATCACTGTCAGTCTATAGTGAGTCACGCATTAATGAGGTCCCTCTCCCTACCCGTCAAATCCGCCAGCGACTCTGCCGAATGAAAACGGTTTTTGGAAGGCCGTCAATAAAAACTGAGACCACCGGAGTAGGAATTGCTTCCCGAATATTCACTTTTGGAAAGGCCTCTACATCGCTGCTCCAGGACGAGAAACGCATCTTACAGTCCTATCCAAAGGAAGCATACTGAAAATACAGCCACGGATATGCCACTGAGCAAGGCTAAATCACCGGAGAAGCCTTGCCTTTTTGTGCTGGGCACATTTCAGTCTGGAGTAAATCAAAGCGCATGGAGTCAGGATAGGAAAAGGTGGCAGAATTCAAACTTCACTCAGAAAGGACACTCTCCGGAAGAGACCCAGTACTTAACAACCCAGAGACCTGTGTGGACGGACAGGTGGCACCAATCAGTGGGTCACCAGTCTGAGCCTGGCGCAACGTCGCGGTGGTTACGATGCTCATAAACGCGCCACACAGACCGGGCCTGACATTTGCATGAATCTGCGATTTTCAAATCGTCAGTTTTTTTTATTTCAGTATACAAATACTGGACGCCAGACGCTTACAGTTGAAGTTCACTAGCTAGGAGGATATTTCACTCACTTAGCCAAGCAACAATGCTCAGGTGACACTCTTTAAATCTTTAACCGAATCAACAGCTCCTGAATAAAAAATAAAAAGTCAATTCTTAGGCAGCAGTCTTTCCAGCAAGACCACAGCACGCACAATCATTATCATACCAAACAGTGTCATCTTTCCATTTCCTTTTAAACATAAGATGGATGTGGACCAGCCAACCCTCACAGGTGGCTAACCTCCCCTCTGGGTAATCTCCCGCCTCTGGGGTCTCCAACATTCCACCCCCATCCCCCACTGGGGACTGCTGGCGTTCAGGCCCTCTCACAAAGTCCTTGAACACCATTTGTGCTCCAGGTGAACATTGCTCAAGATTAAGTCATATAGTTTAAGTTTCCAGCTTTACCATGTCAACGTCATGCAGCTTCAGAGTACAGTATACATCAGTTAAAAACAATAAAACTTTAAAATCTCACTGCTATTTTTTCTCAGCCTAAGCAGCAATATCCATCAGCTGTTACACAGTTTACCCAAAGCAGTGAAAAACACTTCAGAATACTGGTCATCCTTTTAGACCTTGCAGCCCATGTAAACCATTTCTAAAAGAGTAGCTAAATTCTCTACTGATTTGGTGTTAATAGGGAACGCCTTACAATGAATAAGCTTCCACCTTTTCCAACGGGGAAATGCATGCTTTCTTTCCAAGACAATATCAAGATTATTACCAGTAAAACTATCTACACACATGCACAAACTAATAAAACAGTCACAGATATTAAACATTAACACTATCTTTTCTGTGTTTAACTCCAATAAAGTACAGGGAAATATGACACAAACTTGCTACAGCTATCAAAAAATGTGTTGTGATGCAGAGACATAATTGAACTTTAGATCAGTAATGTAGACATGAGAGTAAAATTCATTAAATAGAAAATCGAATTCTTCATAAAATACCATATTTCCATGTGGCTGTAATAAATGATTAAAAAACACTTTAAACAATACAATAGGCACCTATTCTGAGATTATTTTAGCAATTGTGTCTCTAAAAGGTAATGGTGGAATTAGACTTACAAAACTATCAATAGAAAGAAAAATTCCCACACACCATTTTAGTTTAAGGTGAACTCACCAGAAAAGTCTGTTCCAGGAAAGTAAAAAAGTATTGGAAGTATTGGGGGGGGGTGGGGTTCAGGTGCAGAGCACTAACTCTTTAAGCATATAATCACATAATGACTATCATCAGTATCTTTAACAGTCCTGTGTCAAAAAATGTGCTTCCTATTACTCTGCACCTGTTTGCACTGGAGCCAACTTTTATTAATGCAATTAATAACAGTAGTTATAGCATCGAATAAGAAACTTAAGTCACCTGACAAGAACCAACAGGGTGACAAAGCAGCCGTTGTTATAGAATACCAGTACTGCTTCTGTAACTAAAGACAATACAGATAACACATAATTATGATCATAATATATTCCAGGCCAGGCGTTAAAATTAAACATTATTCATTCTTACTGCGCTGCAGATTCATATTTTAAATATACACGTCTACACACAATGACGACATTGTAGTTTTTGGGAGAGCTTCAAATACATCGCAGGATTTTATTTTTTTTAAAGAGACGAGACAAGTAATGCGTCTTAATTTCGACTAAAGTAGAACTGTTTACACTAAACTGAAGTCAATAACAAACTTGCTCAGAACTTCTAAACGCAATCAAAACAATGGTAATAAAAAACCACGGGAAGTGGGAAACCGTTTAATAAAACAATGTAACATTACACAACCGAAGATGGGCGTGTACGTTTTTAGTGATGGTTACAATATAATAAAGCTTTTTATATTTGGACACTTTCGTCTACAGTTCTAGTACCATCGGCTAATGTGTAAAGAGCAACTACGGTGGTCAATACGAGCTCCGCGTAAACAGACGCTATTTAACTTATTTCGCGGGTTATTTTTTCAAACACGCACGGGCTACTCGGACTAAGTACCGATTTTAAATTTACAGAAGCAAGTATAACCCTCCACGTAGAATAGATTTTTATGTATACATTTAAAATGGAAAATCCAATTAACACGCGCGTATAATACAGATACGGTGTCCCGAACATAGAAGGGATAAGAGGGGTGTTTGGAATACACTTTGGTCCTCACGGGAGAACGTTCATAATGAAGTGACTACATACAATCATTATCTAACGAACGTGTATATCCGATTGCATAATTGCTAGCGTTTTGAGAGTGAAGGCGAATAAGAAATCAAATATGCACAGTAACAATCGAATTCTCATTCTTTTAAATTTGTGTTCTCCACATTCTCTTAAAAGATGGCGGGCAAAGGAAAGCTAGTGTGAAATGCAGTCGATCTTATATCTAGTTAGCGGGTTGCTCGGCACCTTTCCCACTATTACTAAGGTCCAATATTGCAACTACCTACATAAACATTTGACTTTAACCAACTTATATGCCCACTAGCTAAATTAATAAACTTTAAATTTGTAACTATCTTAAGTTCACACACAATATGTTAACCCCCTACCTAGCTAAACGAAACCAGGCTTTGTTGCATTGTTGCAATACACAGAGGCAGCTTTGTCGCAAAAGATAGCAAGCAGTTAACGTAGGTTCAATACGTTTTCAAACATTCGAATCATCTGAAGCAGGCTCGAAAAATGCCGTTACTCAATAAGCACTAATGAGAGGGGGAAATAATATTTGAATGTATTACTTCCTCAGCGGCTCCAACAGCGTTTTGCTTGTAGTCGTCCTAGCTGATCTTCTTTTATTACAGCGAAGCTAAGCAGCAGAAAGATGAGGTACAAGAAGTCCCTTGCCCATGCGCTGTGGCGCGTAGTTCCATGGTCCTTGTTGTGCGTTGATAGGTAATCTGATTGAGAAACATGACCATTCTCGCTATAAGGACTACTTCACCCAAAATGCAATTCATCCGAAAGCGTTGGCGTTTTGGCCCAGTTATCCACCTTCGTAGTCGAGCTATCTGTTACTATAACAATAGTTTAAATGCAACTACGGATGATTTGAAACTATTAATTCGTAATTTACGTTTATAAATATGATGCTATAATAAATAACTATGTAGTCTGGAGAAGATATCACAACCAAAATAAAGGTTTCCAAGAAACTCGTGAATTTCCGCGCGTTTTCCTCTTGCGCTAACTAGTTGAAACATGCAACGCGTCATTTCGTTATAATTTTCTATAGCAATTTGAACGATACGTTTTTTTTACATGTGTAAATTAATTGTGAGGATATATATTTCGTCTACATGTTGAAATTCAGAGCGAGTAAACAATTAGCTTCCTGTAGACAATATAAACATCAGTACTGTGACGCCGAATGTGTTCAAAATAATATAATAATATTCCTTCTCAGATTTAAGAATGAAAATATATGTACTTAATCTAAAACAAAAATAATGATCATTTGGGATCGTAGCGCCCTCTAAAATTTCAGGTGTTTTTAGAGTTAGGGTTAGAAATGTAGTACTTGAAGATTCTTTAAGATTCACAGAACGCCAGTATGTCGTTGCAAGCAACATCTAAAGTGTAGGTCAACACATTCACTTTTATACTAAATTTTATTAATTATCTTTACTCTATAATCTTGTGAGATAGTGAGGAAATTGTATGCTCCTCTTTTTAAGTCATCAGCACACAGTCAAATTTTAATTGCATATTATTCTATGTATATCTAAGTTTTCAATTATCTGTGGGTGACCATTAAGAAAGCAGCAGAAACTATACTTGATATCATAACTCGAATGCTCTTTTAAATCAAGTTACTTTAAAAACAAAGTTAAGATATTAAGTGTGTGCAAAATTGTTTAATTACAGAAAATTAAATTCTAATGATTATAACATCCCTTGCTGTCTCCTAAAATGTGGTGTGAGAAGGTAGCTATCACAAAATTCAGTCTATCTAATATCATGTTAGCAGGCAACTCTGCACCTTCCCAACTACAATCAAGAAACTATCTACGTCAGTGGTCTGCAACCCTCTTCCCAGGGTGTAACAATCCTGTGTAAGGTCTAGTTAATGAATGACAAGTTTTATGCAATTGGATATTTGCTGAAAAATGTCAGGCTCAGTTTCAATGCTCAAGTACACAACAAAAGTGCTGAGGTTCTCACTCTCAAGAATCACAGCACCACACTGCATCTTAGTTTCAGCCAATGCCATTGGTATTTCGTAACAGCAGACAAAGGCTGATGTGGTCTGCTGTGTAAATAAAGACTGTTTTGCTTAATATTTTCAAAATTGTTTAAAGCTATGTTCTCTTTACATGTTCATGCTTTTAGGATTTAGAGATTCTAGCCTTTAATGTATTTATCTTTCACTGCTTTTAACGTTACTTACTCAATAATATCCTTATGACTTTCCTTGAAGTTCACTAAACATGTTAATACACTCAAAAAGTTCAATGTTACTCCTACATTTAAAATTTGAAACAGAAAGTTATGGATGACTCGGTAAAGATAATTTGCCAGTTGTGACAGAGAGAGCATAGCAGTGGGCACAGTAGGTAGGGCACTGTCTGGGCTGTTGTGGGTGAAATCTGCTTGTGTCTAACCAGTATCCACAGAGTGACGTGCCTCTCATGCAGACTGTGTAGCCTATAGAGTGTGGAAAAAGATGGGTGACTCGAGGGCGACCGGGATTGGAGAAGACTAGTTATACTTCCTCACCCTCCCCGAATGTGGTGGCAGGATGTGTAGGCCCAATAGGTGACTCAAAATTGCGCACAAAACGTATCGGCGATTCTAAAAAAAACAAAAAACAAAACAAGTTTAGGTTAAAATCAATGGCGTTTAGATCGATTCGGGGTCTAATCACACCACCTTTTGACTTTTGACCCTCCGTAGTTGCCGTAATGTGTTTGTTCGTTTCAGAGCACACATGCGCGTTGTCCGTTTGCTGCCACATTCCCCGCCTGAGCCTCAAACCCCAAGAACTGCTTTTTCATTGCTATCCCCCGGAAGATAAAATATAACACATTTATTGTTCTAAAAGCAGAATTCAAACCGCCGACTAACTCTGGAGAGAAAACGAATCACGTTGTTACACAGACCTATATTGACCGTGAGTAGCATTGCTTTTTATTGTTTCAATGGAGTACTGTGGGCTAGCATTTTACTAGCAGTGCATTGTTGTATGGGGGGGAAAAAGAAGAAAGAAAAAAGATCAGGCATTTAATTAATCTTAATTTAAGGGGATGGTATATGCACTTAAAAACGCCAATAGATGTACATAGCAAATGCCAATAAATGTAGTACTCCGATAATGTAGTTTGAATGAACGGCGTAAACACACAACTCAGATGCATGTCTTGTCATTAGATGCCGAGATGCTGTTGTAGCTCTGGGATCTGCTCGAAAAGGCCCGTGATCAGTCCATACGTAGTTGATGCTATTTGTGGCGGGCCGCGAACGTTTTGATTTGTAACTAATACTAGGTTGTTTAAGGTGTCGTTTATCTTTAGATATGGTCAGAAGTGTAACAACATTTCTCCCTGCGTGGTTGCCGCAGCTGAATGCTTACGCAATGGAATAGACATGACAAGATAGATTTGAAAGCTATTCATCTAATTCTGATTGACACGGCGAATCAAATGTTAAGGTGCTACAGCCTCAATCTGTCAATTAGATCAATTGTGTGCTAGTAACCTAAATTTTATTTTAAACCGCTGTATGCCGGAGAAGACCGTTGATGTTGATGCCTTTCTACGGTAAAATCACTAACCGGGGCGGTAATAGTTGCCTACTACAAACACTGCGCTTGTTAACTTCTAACTTAAGATACTTTTGTTTGTTTGCAATCTTAAATAAACACTGTACTCTAGATTTCATTATGTGTCGACACTGAACGGAGTTCAAATAAGCAACAAAACATTCGGAGCTGAAACACAACTTATCCTATTTGGCAAAAAACCTTATTTTATCTCTGGTGCATTGGT
>JAOVYW010000093.1:1719220-1731905 GCA_025775045.1 Hiodon tergisus | reverse complement strand
CATCTTCATCACATGCCTCCTTCAGGGCATCTCAGACGTGGCCTGGTCCTCCGACTCCAACCTTCTGGTCTCTGCATCAGACGACAAGACCCTGAAAATCTGGGACGTCAGCTCGGTGAGAGCACAATGGCCCATGCCACGTGAAAGCCGAAATGGGACGTGAGGGAAAAGCGTGTCTGAAAATCAGAAAAGGACCAGAAAAAGAAAAAATTCCTAAGAAATTAGTTTTACTGCCGTGATGCATGTTTTCTCTAATACTTGCCACTAACAATAGTTAATACTTTGATCACTTTCTCATAAGAAAGTATGAGAGCCAAACTGCCTGTGCTTACATCATTGCCATGGTAACAGTTGGTAAAAACAAGTGTGGGATTACCATGGTAACTGCAGGGCAGTGCAGTGCATCTACAGAAACCCAGCTGACGAATAACATTCTTATATCACGGTGATGTATTATCATGTTTCTGCAATGGTGCACCAACATTGTGACAATACTACATGCCGGTTGGGAAGCATTCCTGCCAGCAGTTGCTCAAATCGTCACTCTTAATGTGCTGTGAACGGTTTGATTTCTCGTCCGCAGGGGAAATTTTTGAAAACGTTAAAAGGCCACAGCAATTACGTCTTCTGCTGTAATTTCAACCCCCAGTCCAACCTGATCGTTTCCGGATCGGTGAGTGTGTTTGTCCTGACTTTCTGGGAGGGGGCCCATGGCACAGAAGTCATTAATGAATCGATCCTACTCGACGCGCCAAGGCATTGACGTAAGAAGAACCCCTGGCTGACGCGATGGGCGCGAGTAACGCACGCTCCTGAATACGACATGCCTTTGCCTCCACAGTTCGATGAGAGCGTGCGCATATGGGATGTGAAAACGGGAAAGTGTTTGAAGACCCTCCCCGCCCACTCCGACCCAGTCTCGGCGGTGAGTCCTGGCTGTGTACGCCTCTCCCTGCATCTGCTTACAGAGCTGAAGCAGATCAGATTACTCCAGATTTGTTTGAACTTTTTATTTATTTTATGGAACAGCCCCCAACTCCCCCCCCCCCCTTTTTTATTTTGGCCAAATGTAGATCACTCGGCAAACAGAATATTCGTTGGCGTTTCCCGGTGAAATCGGAACACTTTTTGCCCTGCTTTTAGGCGCAGTCTAGCACAATTATCATGTTCTCCTGCGCTGTCTCTCATTCATTATGCTCGCCGGCAACACGTCGGTGCCGTTTCTGAACAGCTTAGCCCGATGCTTACCCTCCCAACGTTATACGGGTGATTGACGGATCTCGTCGGGCCAATCCCTGGGGATAAATTCCCCCAGATGCACAAAAGCCTTCTCCCTCTGCTTTTCTGACACAGTGCTGCCCTAGTGTAATGTAGAGGAATAATGCTACTCTTCCCCCAGGTCCACTTCAACAGAGACGGCTCTCTGATAGTGTCCAGCAGCTACGACGGCCTCTGGTGAGTAGGACTGCCGTTCATTCCTGCCCCCTGGCGGTAGGGGAAGCCACGCAGAAAGGCTGTCAGGAGGGGGGAAATAAAAACCTGGTTCTGTTTCTGTTCGCAGCCGAATCTGGGACACCGCTTCGGGACAGTGTCTCAAAACTCTCATCGGTAAGCTCTTTGATAAAAATTACTATGTTGTTAATTGGCATTGTCTTTTGCAAGATATACAATGTGTACATTTCCGTTTTTAT
Organism: Hiodon tergisus; assembly: GCA_025775045.1. NCBI lineage: Eukaryota > Metazoa > Chordata > Actinopteri > Hiodontiformes > Hiodontidae > Hiodon > Hiodon tergisus. The sequence goes on along the minus strand of JAOVYW010000093.1, from coordinate 1,730,214 downwards.
TGTACCAAACCTATTTTATTTTCCCCAAATGGAATTAGAAGTTATTTTAATGTGTCATGTTATGAGGTTATTGCAGTGGAAAAGTTTTTATGGTTCTAGAAAGATATATTTTGATGGTATTTGATTAATAGCTATAATAATCACACATGTCATGATTTCAAAACCGCTTATAAGGCCAGCCAAAGTACTAGACGATGGTGTTTCCTCCACCCATGACATGATAGCAATGTCAAATGTTTTCAGCAAAGCTTGCTGTTGGCTATGCTTGCAAAAACAATACAAAAGTAATTATAAACAAGTCAAAATAAACAATTGGAGCTTGTCTGTATTTGATTCGTTTGTTAAATTTAACGTGAATTTGCTATATTTAATTTAAAAAAATGCTAAGAAAATGGGGTTCAGTCCTAAAGGATACAAAGTCCCAAGCTTTAGTTTAGCCTCAAAATGCACCTCTGCATATCTCTGAGGATAAACACTGCGCATACATTGCTTTACAGAATAGACAGGACATCAAAACGAAACCTGCTGATGAGCTTCAAGATTTTCCAAGACCCCCTGTTAAAATCATGTAGAAGAGAAAAAGATATTAAATAATATGTTGTGACACTCCCTTCCTTAGGGAGTGACTCTGCAACCAGACTAGCAAGATGACCCACCATCTAATTTATTGACCCCTGTACTGAAATAAGAGGCCTAGAATCATCTTTAAATATTAGTTGGGCATCCACATGTGTTTCTGCGGGAGTTTATTATTGTATTATTTGTGAATAATGTGGACATTTGTACATTGGGGAACCGTAAGACGCTTGGCTGATTGCTTTGAATATGAGGAACCAGGACCTGGTATTCCCAGTGGGAAGGCATTTTAATGGCTATGTCAAAGTATTGGCTACATCGCCATTTGTATTGTTGCTTGTTGCTATGGTGCTAATATTATCAGGAAACAAAAGGCACAAGGAATGACAATTAAGCTCTGAACCTGAATTGAACACAATGTCCTGAGCATTTAGCATTTTTCATATAATACAAATTTACAGCACTTTATACCACGGCATTTCATTCATAATGTTTTCCTGGTGGAATCTACTAGCCTACTCTGATACTGTCCGTTACTTTGTGTCATTAATCAGAAGTAGAACTGTTGTCTCTGGCTCGACCAAAGGATTATCCAGTCTGATTCGTATCTTTCTATCGTGCCCCTAATGAAAGCCTAACTGTGTCCATGTCAGATGATGACAATCCTCCAGTGTCGTTTGTCAAGTTCTCCCCCAACGGCAAATACATCCTGGCCGCCACCCTTGATAAGTAAGTGACCAGTCCCATGAACGTCTCCAACCATTCAAACAAAGGCATGGAGCTTCCAGGACCGTTGGCTGTTGGTTGCCTGTATGGAAACGTGTACATAACGGAAGATCTGAAATGTGCCGTTTCCAGGAAAACGTCAGAGCTTTTTAACAGTTCCTTTTCTCGCTGTAATGTTTGTCGTAAATGTATGAATCTTTAAAGATTTTTTCCCCCTCCCTCAAACCCCATCTACTCTAAACATCTTTCCACTCATAATACTCCAGCTTTCTAACTTTCTGTCTGTGTTTGGTTTTCAGCACACTGAAGCTTTGGGACTACAGCAAAGGAAAGGCAAGTCATTTCGCCCAACTGGTCAATGCACTGCTCTTTATTCTGATTTTTATAAGCTTAAAATATAAATTTAAGTTGAGTTTACCATTTCAATCTAAATAAAACTAATGATCTTAAGTATTTTGGATGCAGTTTAAAAAACGTTAATGGTTATTGGATGTGCTTTTCTCATAAGATTTTCTTTTCTCACATTTGTTTCTCCCAGTGTTTGAAAACCTACACAGGCCACAAAAATGAAAAGTACTGCGTGTTTGCTAATTTCTCAGTAACTGGTGGAAAGGTACGTGTGAGTGTGTGAGTCGTATTTTGGGCTTTGGAATACGTATTGCAGAAATGTTTCTGATTTGGAAAGAATGATAGTTTTGTTAAATTGCTCTAGATTTAAATATTGTGTCTGCCCCGCCTCTTTAGCTGATGCTGCTCTTTGCCACTAGTCCAGAAGTGTAGAGTTCTCCTTTGACCCAAGTCCCTGCAGAAACAAAGCCAGCTGTGTATATGCACAAAGGCTTTGTAAAGACACGCGTTGCCATGATCAAAGGTGTCTACAAGACGCTCACAGGCAGATATGGTTATGGTTTCCTTTTATGAGTTGGTGCTATGTACCGCGGGAGGTGGTTTATGGCCGTTATTGTGACTAAGGCCGCCTCAGTCCAGATTCAGGGTTGATAGTTCCCGAGCCTTGACTCTGCAAGTCATCTTGGCATGTGTCCTCTTCCGCCTCACCAGTGGATCGTCTCTGGTTCGGAGGACAACATGGTGTACATCTGGAACCTACAGACCAAGGAGATTGTGCAGAAACTTCAGGGCCACACGGGTAAGTCGAGTGGGGGGGGAGCACACACTGCACCCAGAAGGGTTGTACATGCGAGCAGGGTACACAAGCCGTGTTTATAAGTGGCCCAGGTCCTAGAGGTGAAATAAATGACAGCGGTTACCAACAAGGTTGTTCGTTCAAGTCCCAGCAGTGTAACTGCTGTTGTGCCTCTAAACTATATATTCAGTGTGATTTAGCTTTTCAGAAGATCTGGATTTGCAAATAATATTAACTCGGGGATTTACTTGCTTGATGAACTTGTGTTGTGTTGTGTTCCACATGCAGAGGTCTGATACATCATTAGGCCAAAGCTCATTTTCCGTCTACCCTCTCTACAGATGTGGTGATCTCGACCGCCTGCCATCCCACAGAGAACATCATCGCATCCGCCGCACTAGAAAACGACAAAACCATCAAACTGTGGAAGAGCGACTGCTAAAGCCCGGAAGATGCCTGGGCTGTCATCACATTTTATGATTTATTATTATTATTATTATTATTATTATTCCTAATGGTGTTTTTTATTTTTTTTTGTAAAAGTGGACTGTTTACCAGAAAGATCGCTCCCGACTTATAAGCGTGAGGACTGGGCCAGGCGAAGTGAACTGCAAAACACGAGTCCTGAACGCAATTGTCCACTCTCCGAAATGGAGAGCGCGCCCCTTGCCTCCCTTACGCCCTGCGCCCTCCACCCTTCTCTTCCCTGTTTTTAAAAACTCACCTCTTCTTAATGCCTTATTTTAAAAAAGGTACTCCGCTAAAAAAAAAAAGGTAATAATAAAGGAAGAAACAAGATGTTTCTTGCGCCCTAAAAGTGTTGGTATGTGTCCTTTTCATGTACAGAATTGAACACAGTGTCTAGTGATCTGAAGCACGTCAGACAGAATGTTCATGGCGCCCTGATGCAGCTGGGGGTAAGAAGTCTAAGGTTCTTCAGCGTTTTGGAGATTTGACCGCTTGGAGATTAGCGCTTGTCTGGTGACTCCCCAAAAGCAGCTGTATCCGCTAACATTAACGTGACCTGCCAATTTAATACAAGGAAGTTATGTACCAGAAGAACATTTTTAAAAATCCTTCCACACAAACTATTTGTATAAAAACAGAATTGATTAACCTAACAGTTGACTTCCGATGCGGTAGGCAGCTTGGGAAAAACTGTTTTTTTCAGCTTTCCAGTTCGCCTTGGTGAATTTCATATATCTAGATTTTAAATAGATATTTTTTTTTTGGTGGAGTACCTCGTGTACTGTATCGCTCTGTGTTTTAAAAGGCTTCTTTGTTATGAACAAACAGAAAATGACTTGGGATCACTTTTTACAGGCAGTTTCATTAAGTATTGATTGACTTAATTGTGTGGTGAGTGCCACTCATTTCTGAAACTGTTTCCCCTTTTAAACAAATCATGGTGAATAAGTGGTTCTGATTTAATGTATATCTTTAGTGATAATTCAGCAAAAAGCCTCATCTAAGTAATACTGTTCACAAAGGAAGAGAAATGCCAATCGGATGCCTTTTTGCCTCTAAACATTGCTCACCTTAAGTAACAAGAGTAATTGGTAGAGGGCTAGAAAAACATCAAGTATACTATCATTTACTTCCCGTATGAATCCATTTTGATTTCAGGGAGGTATTGCTTGGCTACATCAGGCTTTTTTGAAGCTGTTTTTTTTTTTTTTTTTTTTTTTGTGCCTCCCTGGTCATACTACTGCACAGGGTCAATAGAGTGACGGAGGTTACTTTCTTTCTATGGGGTCACATGCTTCGTTTTGGCGTCAAACGGAAGTCCCTTCTGTTTTTCATTGGACAGATGCATTTTTTTGCGCAAATTTTCTTCATTTCTGATATATGGTCTGATATTTTCTAGTAGCAAGCACATTTCTCTTGTAAGAGTGAAAGATTCCGCGTCCCTTTCTAAGTGTGTAGTAGTTTAATTCAGTGAGGAGAGACGGACAAGAGGGTCCCCGTGACAGACACTGCCCTTGCAGAATTGCCAGAAAAAGCACAATTACAGCCTTATCTTTTAAACTGCATGCGTTTAGAATAATCCTCTTCTCTTTCTCTCTGGTCTCACAGAGCATAGCTGACATTGGTAATAACTGGCTGAGATTTAAAACCACAAGTGAACCTGATTTAAAAAGCTTCAGCACAAAGGGATATATCCGAAATTCGAACACACTAAATAGCTATCGTTTAATTTTTTTAAAGTTATTGAATGTAAAAAAAAAAAAAAAAAAAAAAAAATGTATATATTGTACCAAATGCTTTTTTGTTCCACTAGGAATGTTTGGAAATTATTTGGTGTTTGTTTTTGCTTGTTACTGTGCACACTCCCTGGTCCGCAGTGTTGGCTAACCTGACTGCACATAACTGGTGTATCTCTTCCACTTGTTTCCTGCTGTTCAGTATTAGATGCTGTGTGAGAATGATTTTTCTGACTAGCTAGATCTTTAAAAAAAAAAAAAAAAAAAAATATATATATATATATATATATATATATATTACAATAACTTCATTCTTGGCATGAGATCAGCATGCGACCTGTCAAGTTGCTGAACGAGGTCTCTAAACTTTGGGCAAGCACCAGTTTCTGGCATTAATTTCTCTTTCAATGAATGCAATATACTTTGATGCTTACAGAGGAAGGTCGTTGGGTTATTTTGCGATATTATCTAGGTTATTCTAGATTTCTGTGGTGTGTTTTGTAATGGCATTACACACAAAAAAAATGTATTCCCACGTAGAGCTGGAAAAACTAGAAGAGATTGCGGTAAAGTTTCTGGTGGTATAAAGTAGCTTCTGGACAATGCATTACTTTTTTTTATTTTACAGATAATTCCAGATTGTACAGATTGAATCTTTTTAGTTTCACTGTTTGTGTGAATGAGCAATGGTTCAAGTATTTCATTTTCAATCATTAGATTTGTCCATGAGGGTTTCCAACAGGCAGACTGTAAAAACAATGGGCATGAGAAATCTGTTAAAATATATAACATTTCAATAATCCTGAATAATCTATCCCCATAGCTTCTGACATGCACACAGTATTACCAAATCAGCCAAAATCACCCTGGCCCTTATGAAAGTCTAGTTTAATTAGGATTATGATACTGTCCGATAAAGGCTGGCATCCTTTATCCAGTGACCAATTATTATTTTTTTTTTTAATGCTCAAATTTACTGATTACATATTGGTATACCAGCAGTATTTTAGTCTTCGTTTTGTGTTTAACACACAGTGTTTCCACATTACAATTAAACAACTTGAAATGGACAGCACCTCTGGACACCCAGCATATTTATGTCATTTCCTTGCCTTGTTTATGGGAAGGTACTGGGGATGATTTCCTGGTTTTGGCATTCAGCACACTGCAGCATGTGAACCATCCCTGTATTGTCAATGACCAGTCTGGTCAATCCTGTGAACATGAATCATGACGGTCCTGTGATTCAATAAAACTGTTTTTTACCTGTTGGACCGTGGCCGTTTTGTTGTTGATGTGGTCAGGGCGGCTGGTGCGTTCGGCGGTAGGAATGGAACGCCAGGAATTCCCATCTTTTAAGTTTTTATTTTTTATTTGTCTTTTTGATGAAAGATAGAGAGAATGGGTGAACAACCCATCAAGAGCAGATGACTTTTTAATTTTCATAAAAATAGAAAATAAAAATGCAAGGACGGACTGGCAAAGGAAACCGGCAGAGTCCAAGAGCGGCGAATGGGTGTAACAACTCCCCCACCCGCCATCCCACCCAACCAGTTATAAATCTGAGTTACTGTTTAAAATAAACATTTACAGAAATAATGTGTACAACAGCATACAGAAGGAAATCTCAGAACCCAATATATAAGCAAGGGGGAAAAAATTACATTTTGTACAAAAATAGAACTTTTTTTTTTCTCTCTCTGTCTCCTCTATTGACGTTTCGCTATTAATAAACTGCCACGACATAGATTGTGTTGGTGTGTCGACCGGTCTTCACAAAGAACATAACGGGTGGCTAGGCGACAGGTGTACGGTGGGAGGGAGCTTTTCTTTTTCATACATCTACTGGACATCAACTGCACTTAAGCTGTAAAGGTTTGGTACAGGGACTTTGTTAAAACCTTCGAAAGCTGGTGGTAGAAATGCTGCTTTTAGGAGCTGAGACAAGACCGAACATAGCCTCTAATGAGAGGAAATTGCTACAATGTACTACAATGGACAGCTCAATCCTGCCATAGGCTAGTATTAATGATGTAACCCCCTCCAGTTCACTAGATATACCAGTAACATTGAACAGATTTATATATAAATATACACACATATACATATAGACAAAATATAGCTTTATGGTATATATAAAGCTTTGATGTATTAGTTTATCTGTGTAATCATGTATTCATTCAGAGGATCCATTCTCTCTGAATATTTTCAAGTCTATTTCCTGCAGGAGAGAATGTTTTTTTTCTGCCGCAATCTAGTATGCTTGCATATGGCTTTTATTTGCTTCTGGACATCTAGGTAAAGTCTTAAACCTGATCACGCTCTGATCGCATTTACCTGGACACAATTATACCCCAGCAGAGGAAAATAAACAAAGTGTCATTTCACCACTGATACCATGAAAAATTAAATTCAGAGTAATCTGATTGGCAGATGTATTGTTTTGTAGAATCTAATTTTGCTCCCTATCACTTTGAAATACAAGAATTTGAACACGAAGAACACCTTCAGGGCCAACAATTTGGTTTTTAGTTTTGCTTTTCATTTGGGAATCGCCTTTGGCATCAATGAACTGATGATTGAACAAGTAGTCAAATCACTTACCATTGTAATTCGATAAAACCACAATGCTATTTTACACTGGCTACTGAATTAAGTATTGCCTTCTTTGTATACTTACGAAGCACTTTCCATTAATTTGAGTCAAAATTAAAGGACATCGCTATTGTGGTCTGACAGATAAAGGGTCTTAAGTTTCTCTGCAAAGACTAGAGACAGAAAGTCTTAGACCATCAAGGACTGGGATTCCTTGCACCTTACATTAATCTGCAAAACAGAGTTGATGTTACGTTCACAGACGGAATTATAAAACTTAAAGAAAAAACAAACAAACATGAATATGTCCCATGCAGTTTAACTTTCACACATTCACTTTTTAAACCAAAAGAATTATCAGTAAATTGGGTGTGAATACTGTAAGGTCTGTAAATGGCTCAAAGCCAGTAAAAACTACAGACTCCAGGTTAAAGGTTAATTATAGTTAAAAAGGATTTACTTTTCTAAAATACAAATCTGTATATATATAAAAAAAACAGATAACAAACTGCCAATTGTCACTTAAATTATTGCCAAGTGTTCACAATTCATCATGCCAAATGCATTTAATTGCTAGTTTCCAACTTGAAAACCCACTGACAATGTCAGGGAAAAGTGCCTTTTTCTCATTAAGTACTTGTACAAAATTCAAGTAGTTTTGCAGTGCTGTACTTCTTCCACTAGGGGGAAGTAACAGCTCTCCCATTGCCTATTGATTCCCTGTCTGTGGTGTTCAAACCTTAACACTGTACCTGCTTGACTGTTGCACATATCTACTGTATACAGCTCAAAACTCTTTAACCTGGTACACACAAAAGCACACACACACACACACACACACAACACACACACAAAAAGCAGACAATCTTTGGAACAGGCAGATACACGCTTTTGTAGCAGCAGAACATTAAAAGCAGAGTAGGGCAGGTTACAAATGTATAGAAAAGTCCTTGTTAAAAAAGGTTCCTTATTGAAATGACACTTGAGCTGGTCTTGAGAAGTGGCTGCAGTGAACTCCCATGGACATAATAGTGAGAATGTGGATGAAACTGGAGGTGGCCAAGTGCTCTAGGTCTGAACCAAGCTACAACTGTCAACAACACCGTCCTTCACCGAGGTAGACTGAGAACGGTGGATTCTTTGCTTGAGAATGGAATTTTTTTAAGTGCCAAAATTAAGACGACAATCTTTGTTTTGTTTTTAAAGCATTGGTTCTACTGCATAGGTTCTCTCCACTGAACAACCACCTAGGGGGCGCAGTTGAGCTCTAAGCCAGTGGGGATCGCACAGTGGAAAAAATAAAATCCATCAATACTGCATCTGGTTATAATGTATTGTAAGATTTCACGCTATAGCAATGCTATAACACAGCATAAGGGACAAGGGTAAGGGACAAAAAGATGGGGGGGGGGTCACAGAATAGCGTTGTGGACTTCTCATCTTCCCTGCCTCCCTGTTCAACCTTTAGGGAAAAGTGAACACCACCAAACAGCTGTGTGGCACAGTATATTACGGTACACCAATGCATTCACGCAATGGTCAAGACCAGCATCTGTAGTACGTCTCCCTCTGAAGCAGGAGGATGAGAGTCGGAACCATTTAGCCTCAGGGTCGTCCTTGCCAAACAGAGATGACATTTAGTTTCAAACTCTCCCCGCACCGTTCTCCTCCCTGTAGAAATGCTCGCCTCCACAGTTCCTTTCTGGGTGCAAGTCCTGCAGCGTTCAGAACAAGGAACATCCACCTCCTTAGTCCGCCCAGTAAAAATCACACAAATGTCCAAACCCTGTGACATCCTATAATGACATCATTGCAGGTGAAATATTTGTAATCATATCTACGTGGTCCATCTGATACCTTCTGATACCTCCTATCAATAATACATTTTATATATTTTATCCTCCGTCGGCGGCATTTCAGTCCTTTGTTCATGAGCAATATATTTATATGTTTGTACAATGTATAAAACAGGCGTAATGAACTCGACTTAATCGAAAATGCATGAAAGTCATGACGTGAGAGGTCTGGCGTGCTTCCCATGGCGCTGTCAATCAGTCCATACAGAGGGGTAAGAAGACCACTCCTTCCGAAGGACGGCAGGGCAGGCCCCCGTTATGTCATTTGGTGTGGCGCTTCCAGCATCTCCATGAGGAAGGTGTCGATGGGCGTGTCTCCTATTAGCTTGAAGAAGAACAGGTGTTCCAGACACTTGAGGCCGATGGAACGCAAGGCTGGCAGCCGCAGTAACAGTTTGGCAAACCTGCTCCGAACACAACACACACAAAAGAAATGAAACAATAAGGACCTCCTCGATGCCATGCTACGGTATCTTATAACTAATAAAACATTGACATGTTAACCATGAATTAAGAGCTTTGTAACCTGAAATGTCAAGTCCAATATAAAGTATTTCTAATTACTGAAAAATGGACACTACGGTAGAAGTTAATTTGCTATGGAATGGTAATTTACAATAAGTAGTTTGATCTTGATTAAACCGATGAGTTTTTTTATTACGATAGCAGCGCCGTGAATAGTTTTCCTAGAAGGCCTATTCAAAATACATGATGAGAAAAGCAAGATGGTGCAGAGAAATAGACACATCCCATACCTCCCAGGTTGGTCTGGGTACTTCTGTTTACAGTAGGCCTCTAGTGAAGCATACACCTTCTCCCTCAGTGCCTCAACCTCACTCGGGTTCGACAGTCCTTTGGAGTCTAAATGGACGCAAAGACAAATCAGTCACCCGTTACAAACAGGAATCTTGACGTGCAGGAAAGACACATAATGTCTAGAAAGATTAAATGGTTCCTTCACCTTTTTTGAAGGACATATAATTCAGGATTACAGTGCCACTCGTAAAAGATTTTTAAAAAAAAGCAGAATGTGGCAGAAGTCGCGCGTTATGGGTTTGCGTTTGTATATGGAGAGGGGCATCTGCTTGGTACTTGAGCTGCTGTGGCTGACTGATTGGTTAGTTTCACTGTGAGGGTCCGTATTCTTCTGGATTTCACCTATTTCTATGAGAGGCTGGCTGAATGTTTGCCTGTTTGTGTGAAGGAGTGAGGGAGGGAGGGGAAACCTAAATAGCATTGCACGGTTACCCTTGGGCAAAGACCTGTTTGCTGCGATCAGACAGTTTAAACACAAATATGACTTAACAACACGCAAAATACTCTTTACTTTTGGGCCTGGTGAATAAATACACGGAATTTTCTTTCCCAAAGCAAGGACAAAAGTAGTAGATTTAATAGTTTGGGAGCTGACTGCTAAGAACAAAAATTCAGCTGGTCATGTGAAAATCACCCAGTACGGACGGGTTTTAATTTGGAGAGTAGGCTGTTTTAGCACAAAGGCGTGAACAGAATGTGAGAAAAATGTGTAGAAAACGCTAAATAAATTCATGGTCCCCCATCCAAGAAGGGACCCTGAATAATGGCCTATTCACTGTGAGGCATACTCACACCGCCCTCCGTTTCTCAACCCCGAGCTGGGTTGATACAACACGATGCCTCTATGCAGTCTGGGAGCGTTAATCTGGCACATTACCATGTTAACTCAGTTTCTTTCTAAACTAATGGAATTACTCTCAGTATGTTGGTCACAAGAATCTAATTTTCTTCCCCATTTCGCGCCGGTCGCCATTCCAGCGCGTCAACGGTTGCAGACTGCAGGTGGAGCCGTACTGGCATAACCGGGGTACGTCCCGTCGAGTGTGGGGGGGGGGGGGGGGGTGTACCTGGGTTTAA
>JAOVYW010000093.1:1705242-1716409 GCA_025775045.1 Hiodon tergisus | reverse complement strand
AAATAAATAAATAAATAAATAAATAAATAAATAAATAAATAGCGGACTAAGCTCAAATCACAGGCGACTGGCCACCGCAGGAGCAGAAGAGGGCCTTTGAATACACACTCTCAGAGGAAATCGTTTCCATGCTCTGGAAGTGGTCCTTTCAATTAAATATACGACTAGGTTGTAGAATTTGTGATGGAAGTTCAAAGCTGCGCTAGGACAGTGTACATTAATGAATGAATCATAAGTCTCACTGGATTTGGCGAAGAACAAGCCTTGCTCAGCTTCCGCTAAATTATACTATATTTCTTTTAAATTATTATTCAATGTAACGTACTTACGTGTCGGCGCAAAAAGCCGCATCACACAGTGCCTTAGATTGGCAATGCAGACCAGATGCCAGTGCTTTGACATAACGTTAAGTGTAACGACTCGTAAAAAAATAAGAAAAATAATTAATTGTAAAGTCTACTGTTAATAACAATGAACACGGGTCCGTGTGTTTTTGCTTATCGCAATGTAACTAAAAATCTGTTACCCTGCCATTACGTCAAATTTTTGACATTTTTCCTTACGAATATAAGCATTTTAGCTACATAAGCTTTCAGAATGTAAGCAATGTCCACCGTCCGTGCTCATGCTGGGCGCAAAAAGTTATGCTCAGGCCACTTATGGTAGTGACGGAAATAACACTTACGGTATAGCAATGCCCACACAGCTGACATTTTGCTGCGTTTTCCACCAAGCTCTTGGCCGATCTACATTGAAGGTCTATAACAATGTAGCAATTCAATTTCATATATATTCTCCTTCGTACCATCTTTCTACAATATTGGCAAAAATATATTGGACGGTAAATATCTCCCATTCTTACCCTGAACCTCTAGTTCAAACCATTTGATAACAGTATCTTCAGTACAAATGATCATCACAACAAATAACACAAATAACCACATTGAGCAACATATGAAAAAAAATACCACACCGGTACATATCTACCACACCGGTATATCTACACGACACATGATTTAACACTGATTAAATAATACAAAACGATCTCACTGATTGATGTACCTGCTCGAAGTAGAATGACCTGGTCGTCCAGGGGTAGCTCAGAGAAGTGAGGGATCCTCTTGGCCCACTCCACCAGGGTGAAGAGCTGTTTGTCCGCAGCTTGGCAGATGTTCGTGACCGGGTCATTGGGCTGGAAGGTAAGAAAAAAAAAAGGAAGCAGGGTGTCAGAAGGCAGGCGGGGGCAATGGCAGCAAGAGTTTGAATCAGGAAAAAAAACCATCTACTGGGGATCTACGGATTCCCTAAACGTTTCACTGAGAGACCTCTCTTGGGATGGAAACACCAACCGAGGCAATGCGCAGAAAGGTGCACAATAAGATAGTACTTCAGCCCTTCGTCAAGCATCAAAGGTGCCGCTACTTAGGCCTGAATTAGGCCTGAATTATCCCGGCCCACCAACACCGTTTCCCTTTGGCCACACATCCAGGCCCAACCCAACTAGGATATGAAAACTCAGTTCCAAACGGGACAGCAGCACAAACAGTAAAGCTGTGACAGCTGTGAGATACCTGCAGGGAAGGAGAAAAATGAGCCTCTTAACATTTCCTGAGGGAGAGCCACGACAACAGGGAGCAGTTATACATTTCCGTTTGGCTTGTTTTTAGCTGAGACGCACGCTCACAGAGAAAAGGCACCTCATCCTATTGTGTAGAAAGTTTTTTACAATGGGTGGGGAGAACGTCCCCTTAAGTGCGTTCTACATAAATAGTCCCGTGCACAGCCGTTCTTACAATCCAAGGATACGGTTAGGTATCAACCCCACACATGGAAGTTAAACCTCACATTGATCTGACAGCATTACAGAGATTATAAAGAAGCTACATGAATGAAACATTACCAGAGATAATAATTGCGCACAGATGTGACTAGGCTTCCCTTGCTCTTTGACTGCTGAGACAAGTAGATGCTGTCCTTTGTTAGAGCAGATAAAATGGAAAATAGACGAGCCTTAAAAACACACACACACACACACACACACAAAAGCCCAGAGCTGCAGTAGGCATTTGTGAATGGGGAAAAAGGCTAATCGACTCGGAGTGATATAGTTCTCCCTGGCTCTGCCAACAATTAGGCCATATGCAGTATTAAACCGGATATGATTGACGGGGGGGAAAACAAACCATAATATAGACGGAAGGAAGTAACTCAATATCAATTTGGGTTCCTGTAAAGGATTTCTCTGCACAAACGCCTGGATGTTACAGAGGGGACTGTTCATCAAGGAGACGGCTATACAGACGCGGTGATGTTGTAGCCACTAGGTTATCTGGTTATGAACATAAATCAACTTCAATTAGGTGTCAAAGTTGATTGTTAATTGGCGAGAACATCATGGGATAATAATAACTTCTCAGGCAGTCACATTAAAGAAATGAAAAATAATCTATTCCAAACTTTCCTGCTCTGTTCTGTTGTTCTGTCATTGTTATCGGAAAATCTTTTATTTTGTGTTGTTAAACATAGGAACACATGTACCATGCCATGTATCATGAAGGAAAACACGGGTGAATTTGTAAAGCTGATCACAAAGGTCTTGCCGTTGTATTGCCGAAGGCATATGTTTAATGGGCAACTGATTTGACATGGAACAACCATGCACCAACCAACCATTGCCTTATGGGATAGTACTCGTACCATGACTGAGTGGGGTGGACAGTAAAAAACAAACAGGCGGTTATCGCTCCTCAACGGTTCTCAGATGAAATCTTTACAGATCAAAAGTCAAACTACAGTTCACCAGAAAAGATTAGACTAAAGCAATCTGACCACTGAGCACCGCCTCCCTTTTAAGTTGTTTGCAGGGACTCTATATGAATCATATCCTGACATTTTCAGATCACAAGTTTTTTTATACCTCAACTGACCAAACTTACATTTTATAACAGACCTACTGAATAAAGGAACAGATGAAAAGTAGAACTAGTTTGCATGATGTACAGCTTTTTAAAAAGCATTATCTGACCCTCTATAGGCTGCAAGAGCACTTCCTTACATTACATAAAAAATGTAACATAAAGCTGCCTGAAATGACCAATGTCACATTGGAACCAGACCTCCTTTCAGGAGGAAACAGTCCAGTTATAACTAACTGTGGAGAAAAAAGTTCCCCAACTGTGGATATCGGTCTCTCCGTGTTGCTGTAAGCCTTTTCATCCTCCACAAATAAGTGGATCAGTGTTAACTGAAGCATCAGAACGTGACTGTAGAATTGCTTCTGGGAGGAATGCTTTTGTTGGGTGCAGTGTAGCTGATAGGCTGATAGGTTCATGATTAGTTCAGTAAAGGAGACATACTTTCAAAAGAACACCAGAGACGAAGAGGAGCTGGTTTGCCTAGTTTTTTGCACCAGCACAATGTGAAAAAAGTTTCGTTCTGAAAATATTCGGACCAGTTGACCCACACCAGTGTCGTTGTCATTTAATCACTTGTTGTGATTACTGTATATTTGCACGCATTAGCCAATTACTTTTTGATTGCATGTACATCCACGTTTACAGACCACTCAAAGACTTACAGACCTGATGTTTCTGCTACCTCTCTCTATGAGTTGCTTACCATTTGCAACTGCTTTTTCACTGCTTTAACAACATGTCATACAGATATCTAAACTGCACAACGTCTCTTGCAGTCTTTCTTCGAAATCAGCTATCTTAGTACCTGGAAAGGGGCGTGGTCAGATGCAGACATTCGCGAGTGAGTCATTTTGTCCGTGCAGACCCTGACACGCGCATGCGGAGGACCTTTGCAACTGTTAAGCACAAATTAGGTTCAACATAGAAGTGAAAATCGAGGTGTCTCAGGCTGAGACAGTGGCTTTGAAATGCTATTCTTGACAACTCCCAGATAGCAGCGGTTTCGCTCCTTGAGCCTCAAGAATCTGCCCACGTTATTCATAACAGATACCCAATCCAGTCCATCTTAGACAAGCAATGCTTGCACATTGTTCTATGAAATTTTTATCAGTTGTGGAGCTGAAGGGAGAGACTGCTTTTAAAATTTTTCAGATTCCTCTTAAACTGCATCACAATAGCTGTGTGAGACTGCAGAGCATCTAAATAACACAGAAGAGACTATGCAGACAAGCAAGTTCACGCCATCCATCTAAAATGAAATAAATCTTAAAATAAATAAAATTAATCTTAACCTACCAAAATTGTGTGCGTGAGAGAAAAAGAGAAAGCAAAAAAAAATAATACACTTAACATACTGCTCCATTTGGACATGAACACTGACATAGAGAATAAGAATGGGGATAACAAAATAGAGAAAGGATCCGATAAAAAGGAAAAGAAAGCGTTGTAATGTTGTTGTATTTTAAAGAAGGACCCTGCCTTGTTTAACCTGTTAATAACGCTTGCTTAACTCCTGTTATAGGTCACCATGAGATAAATACACTTTTATTCAGCTTGGCCAGGCCGTAGCTATTAAGCAACTGTGGCGGGGTCTTGATAAGCAGCACTCTCAGGCTGAGGCTGTGATTCATTATCACACGGGGCAGTGCTTCCTAAAGGGACCAGGGACTGGAGAGAGGCCGTCGAAACGGGGCTTAATCTGGGGTGCAGCGCTCTGTGAGTGCGCAACCTTCCTGATTGACAAGAATTCAAACAAGAATGTAAATGGGGAACTTTTAACTGATTAATAGCGCTATGCTATGAAAAAAGTTAATGCGCTTTAGAAATAAACACAATAAATAAATAAAGCCCCATCGGGGTTGTTAAGGTAGGTCATAATGCCTTTCCGTAATTCTTTGAAAAGTCTATTACAATTTTACTTCAACTCTATGTACTGCGACAGTGGACTATTTTGTAACGCCAGGCAGTATAGTAATTGCAGCGGGTAAGTTATCTACAGGTACATCAGTCACCAACGCTGTCTCCTTTTCAGCCACTTGTACACAAAATCCCCGCCTCCCCCCACTGGCGGCATGGAGACGGGCGGAGGAGAGTGCGTGATGTGCTGGCAGAGATTCTCCTCATGTCAGCTTTCACCATGTACATTTACATCTCCTTGAAATAGCTCTCATTTACTCACAAAACAAAACAGACATATCTTTATATCCATTTCTAGGACACTTTACATCCATAAGATGTAAGCCATAAAAAGACATAGAGAGCTCTGCCCTCTCCCCTAGCCTTCCTAACGTAGGTCATCATCATTCCACTTCCCTGAAATAGAAAATAGAAACGATAATCATTAATAATGGGTGATTAGTTCCTCTTTAAGAACCCAGAATTCTGAGCATTAATTCCAAATCTTGAAACCCTAGAAAGGCGGGTAAAATCAGGTTTAAAGTCACCGCGGCAACACAGCGACCGCAAAGAGGGATGGTTAATATTTCTATTTCAGGAAAATAACCCTACATTCCCCTTCAATATGAACCATCACTAAGTATGTCACCCCATATATCGTGAGGACAGCCATATGGCTCTGACATGCTGAGCACGACGTTTGTTCTGACCACTCAACAGTGGAGGTCCAGAGCCCGCCCTCAACACTATCATTCCAAATCAATGGAACTGCGCATCTACAGCATTCAGGCGCAAGAACCTGGTCAACGTGTTGGAAGTCACCAAGACTGCTGTGTTGCTGAAGTTGTCGACCGATTCCACTTCACTGGAACATCACCCAAGAAGTGGCCAGTGGCCTGCCCTTTCATGAAGGGCGGAGTGATCTTCATAGGCGGAGGCAGCTTCCTCACGCTGTACGCCATCTAAACGGTCTCTGTGAGCCACCGGGCTCTCAATTTGGACAGAGCCTGTGATCTGTAGCAGACAAACTGTTCAGATTGGTGTAAGCTCTCCGTTCTCTCCACGTTGTACGCTAATGTTCTCACTGGATATTGAGTGTAGAGGAGAAGCTCTCAGATTGGAAGGGTGGAGGACTGAAGGCTTCCAACTCAATTGACTGGTCCACATGGAAAGAAGAAAAAGGAGATGAGGAGGTACAGGAGATAGAGGGCAAAGTTCCCTGAGTCGAGGAAGAACCACCGCCCACCCATACGTCCCTCCATTCTGTGGAGCGTCTCCTACGACGTTCGCCAGAAAGGTTTCAGCTGTCACCCCCACCAGGGCATTCCCTTGAGCACCTTGAGCTCCCCAGAACGGTGTCGGGACCGACTGCTCATTGCCCTGGAGCCAGAGAGTGCCCTGGAACCGCCTCTGCTTGCGGAGCAACCGCCGATGCCAAAGAAAAGCTCCAGGCCACGTTGGCGTTCCTTTGAAGATTAGAGCAGTGCTCACAGGTAGTGAAGTCCTGCAAAGCCCGTATCTGAATGCTCCTGCCCAAGGCAGCATGGAAGAGAAGTCACACTCACGTCTACGTCACAAGGACAGACAATGGAGCGCAAGTCCATCAAAAAAAAATTGTCGAGGTGGATGTTGAACATCAAAGATGACGCACATTGAAGCAGATGCCTTTGCATGGATGTTGTCGGCTTCGGAAATGTTGGAGGGAAGCCAAAGAACGTTGAGCGGAGTTGGCTCAATTGTCGAGTAAACAACGAGACTTCATCAACGTTGAGGGCAATCACTTCAAAAGCATCTAGGCACGTCTAGCACTCGGCCTCGCCAACGTCGGAGCGTGGAGACCCGTCAATGTTGGTACAACCCGTCCACGCCAAGGTCAGTGACGTGAAACGGTTCAACGGCGAGCCACACGGATCAAGGTTAGCCTAAACAAAATCGGGTGTACAACTGGAAACACCAACAGCAGAGCTTGTAAAACAAGCAGACTGCATTGGAACTGTGGCAGAGCCGTGTGCACAGATAAAACGACTAGCTCCAGACATCACTAACTAATAACACCTTAGTGATGGTTCATGTTTCATATTTGAAAGGGAAACACCACTACCCCCACCTTCCCTTGCTATAAGATAGCTACAAATCCTCTTACGCTTATGGAATTCCTGAAAAACTAAACTGGAAGAATTTTGGGCATTTATCGAGCGGTTCATTATTCCCTGTTGTTCAAACATGACAAAAATATCAGTTTACTCCTAATACTCAGAACTACTAATACTCTACTTAAGGTTCTAAGTGAACTGGACACACATTTTTGTGAAGCTTTTGAGCTGACTGAAAGGACTGCACTCCTCCTTTCTGCCAGCAGGTGTCAGACCCGCTAATTTCCTGTGCATAAAGAAGAGCAATGGATAAATACCTGAAAATATTTCCTTTGAAAAACCTACTTATCCAGTCTGAAGAACGGTCCAGCCTGCATGCAGCATTAACTGTGTGTTGAGTTTTTAACAGAACTTATCTGCTGGAGATCTGACTCTATCCTGACCACAGCTAATCTGAGCACCAGCATTAGAATGGCACAGTTTAAAATCCACCACAGATCTAAACTTTCCGTTGAATACATTATCATTGCAAACTTCTACTCAAGTCCCAACCAAAGGTACCTTGTGGGAATTATGACTCACAAGAGTAGATCTAGAGGGGTGGGCGGTAGTGTAGTTGTTAAGGTGACAGACTTGAAAGGTTGCTGCCCCAGCAATAGAAACCTTGAGCAAGAAACTTAACCTGAACTGCTTCAGTAAAATATCCTGCTCTATCATTCACAAGTGGATGAATGTAGAAATTGTAAGCTGTGTAAGTCGCTTTGGATAAAAGCGTCTGCTAAGCAACTAAATTGTAAATTGTATCTAAATCAATCAATAAATAAAGTCACCAGGAAATGTCACCAATGTGACCAAGTAACAAATTGGTGATCTGATGAGCAAATCACCAGTAGTAGGTAAAGCCCTATAGCAATATTACATGGTGATAGGTGGCGAAGTAATTAAGGAATCAGACGGTTGTCTGTTAAAATCCCAGAAGGGTCTCTGCTGTGGTAGTAAGCTTTTGCACCCAGCCTATTTTACAAATCTACACCATATAGAGTGACTGCAGGGGAAATGATAATATAACGCACTAGGTTGGTACAGGAAGAGAGCTACGGTGACTCACCGAGTTGGACGGCACGCCCAGGTTGCCCTCGATGTAGGTCTCGGTCTTGGGCTCCACCGCCAGCTCGGCCTCCAGGATCTTCTCCACGGGCATGTCCTCGTTGGCACTGCTGGTGGACTCCACCTCGTTCTCGTTCCGCTCCTTCGCTCGCTGGCGCTCTTCTTGGACAGCTGCATTTAACAAAACTGGTTCCGGTCACAAATGCGGCTTCTGGGTCGCCCGCGAAGAACCACGGGTCATGCATTTGTGCACGATTACATTTTCTGATGTCATTTCTATGCCATTTTTCTAAAAGAATAGGCAGTTATTAAGAGCTGTCCTTTAATGAATTAAAGTTATTTTTTGCAATGATGGGGCAATGATTGTTGAACTAAATACTGACACATGTTAATTTTGCTCCTGTAAATGAAGCGCAGTATTGAAAAAAAAAAAAATGCACGCTCTCCAAAATTAGACACTTGATTAGTTTGCCTGATATCCTGTTGGTGTGGAGACACAGGAAGTGGTTTGTACACTAAGCAGACATTGTAAAATGGGGACCGGCACTCGCTGCGGCTGGGGCTGCAGTAACCACATTTCCGCCCTCCGTTTTGTTTTGTCGGGGGGGTTGGTGGTTTTGAGGATGAGGGGAGGGGCGCGGAGGCCAGGGGGTAGGGGGAGACGCTCACCCCCGGCTCTCTGTCTCCCCTCCCTCGCTCTCTCTACACATACTTCACATTTGGCCTCCCACGTTTTCTTTCTGCGGTGAGTCTCTAGTTTCTGCCGTGGGACTGCTGAATCACAGGAGGCCTTTAGCGGGGAAGGGAGGACTAGGACCTGTTTTGGAGTAACTGCTGTCTGGCTTGGAGGTCAGCTGAAGGGTGGGATGTTTCTCGCAAGTCATGTGGAGGTGAAGAGGAACGAAAGCGGCGGAGGAAATCGTGATCACTTTTCCTTTCCCGTCCAAGACCACGAGAGTGCCAATTCATTTAATCCTGTTTTTCTACAAATTTGGTCTGGTTTCAACTACTGATGCTTCTTTCCCTACAGCTTCTAATGTAAGGAATGTGTCATATAAATTCCACACCTAAGGGTACAGATCCATACAGAATGAATTTCAAAGCAGTAAATTGTAATATTGAACAGTGGTGTAAGCCTCAATAAACTAATTATTCTGCAAAACAAGACACCCCTACCGCTTCTATCCATGCTTTCATCTCAGTAAGACTACCTCGTTAAATAGGATAGCATAAATATATAAAAATACATTTCCTTTCTTATATCTTTGTTCTCTACCTGCTGTTCCTTCTTTTAGGGAAAGGATTGTATTATTGCATTTGGGAGGCTGGAGGGCTCATTTCAGACGTCACCCCTCACAATAAAAAGTAATGAAAGCTACATGGCGTTATAAATCAGTTTTTCGGTACCCTATACGCTTAAAGGAGTGAAGGGAGGAATGTTTTTGGCCGAGGAAATTGCCCAAAAGGAGGCGTGTGCGTGGGTGTACGCTCAACTCTAAAACAGAGGCGCGCAGAAACAACAACAGGCACCTTACTCCCAGCGCGCTCGCGTGCATCATGCGGCACTGACTGAGACGAAGACCGCGGTGCCAGAGGACCCCAGCAGGGTTAAGGCGGACTCTGTCCTCTATGGCATGTGCTGTACCTTCTCTCTTCATGCCCATGGCCAGGCACTTCTGGTAGCGGCAGTACTGGCAGCGGTTGCGCTGCCGCTTGTCGATCAGGCAGTCCTTGTTGTCCCTGCAGGTGTAGCTCAGGTCCTTCCTCACCGTCCTCTTGAAGAAGCCCTTGCAGCCCTCGCAGCTGTAGACGCCGTAGTGTTTGCCTGGGGGGTGGGGCGACAGGTTTATCTGCGAGGGGGAACTCTGTGAAACACCGCTCTCGTCAGGCCCAGCGGTTCGACTGCCATTAGCGAGGTCGGTGAACTCCAAAGCCTAAAATTCCCCAGGCTATATCTGTGCGCGTGAGAGCCGTCTGATTTGCAGACGCCCTGGCGAGTTTCGTTTGCCGTCAGCAGATTCCCTTCCTCCTACGGCCATGGTGGTGGCGATTCACTTCCCTGGCTCTTGGGTTATGATCTGCAGGGATAGTTGCGGTGGGACGCGGGGTTGAACGTCTCACCTGAGGAGCGATCTCCGCAGATGGCACAGATGTGCTTGGTCAGTGACAGAGGGTTGCTTGAGGGTTGGGCGGGAACCTTCATAACCCCGTTCAGACCCAGTGGGGGCTTAATGTCCTCTGAGCTGCTGACCGAGTTCATTGGGGAGTTGAGCTGTAACACAAAGATAGGAGGCTTAACATATCGACAGAAGGTGGCGCAGAATAAAGACCATAGACAAATGATCAAACAATGATCATAAACAAATCGTCTGGGCCCCTGGATCGAGCCCACCCATCTTTGACTGGACTGCAGTAAAACACTGTAGACATTCATGATATCTTCTACAGTTCACAACATAACGGGATCTACGTAAGAAAGTTTTTATTTGAACGTTTTTAAAGAGTGGCCTCCCACCCCTATGCGACGACAACCCTGTATCGGCTTTCCAGTGTTCAACCCTAGCAATACTTTCATGCAAAATTGAACAGGACAACAAAATAAAGAGTACTTTTGTTGGAAATCACAGAAGCTAAACATAATTCAATCCATCCCCCCTGCTGTGAAACTGAGTTTGGATACAGTCCTTCCACGCTCTGTCTTTTCAGTGCTCATTTAATGAGATTTTCAAATGGCTTTAAAGACCTTCATACAGTCATCAAATAGTTCTGACAAAGGAGAAGAATCAGCCCAATGGCTAGCTTAACAAGGTATCTAATTACATAGCTGAAGTTAGACCACAGCGTATTTCTGCCGACACAAAGGAAGGAATTATTTTCATGGTTAGGGGGCAGAGAGAAGCCTCTGGAAATGCAAACTCTCACCACACTCTCACCAACTGTGGTGCCATTGTGAAGCCGTGATAGTGATAGTGTTGCATGTCCCTCACAGCCCACCAGTGGCCACCAACACCACTGTACAACAACGTCTACAGAGCTCAGATTCTGGCCTCTGAGAAGGGTTCGTGAATGATGCTTAGGGTCTGTTGGGCTTGGACCTTTTTTAACACAATAATTCCACGGCCTCAGCCAGAGACAGAGCCAGAGCCAGAGCCAGAG
>JAOVYW010000093.1:1684666-1695108 GCA_025775045.1 Hiodon tergisus | reverse complement strand
ACTTCCTTCATATCTCACATATCTCTCAGTCGGCAGAACAACGAGAGGAATGATAGCAAGGGACTGGGCTTCTAAAAGCTCCAGGAGGTAGGTGAGAAGGTTTGGACATGACTTAACGTACACATCTGTGCTCTCACTATTTTTACATTACTCCTCTAATTCCTCCAACAGAGTTTAACCTCCAAAATATGAATAAAAATCCCTCTGATTTTGATTTAGGGAAATGAAGCCGTTCCCCATTCCCAGAAAAAGGCCACACATTACAAGTCCTTTGTTATTGGAAATCCATCCTTGTGACCTAATGCAGGGACATACATTAAACATGGAAACAAGAGAGTAACGCTCAGAGTCTGCATGTTGTTATTCGCAAAAGAGAAAACCATCGAGAGAATAACCATCAGAAAAACAGCGTTGCCTTGCCAACAGGAAGCCTTCCAGCTTAGAGTCCAGGGCCCAGCCTGAGGTGATTCCTCTGACAGGACACATCGTCCCCTGTGCAAAAGGGGACAGCGGGTGCCTTAGCACTCCCCTGTCAGAGTGCCAGACCGGGATCTCAGAAGGATGAAAGGGGCTCTTCATTAATCCCTCCCTTCTGAGAGGAGGACAACAGTGGGGCAGCGGATGGTGAGCAGCGGGGTAAAGACGACTGAGATCGAGCGTTTGGTGCTGTCGGAAACAATATAACTCACGGTAGGGAACATACACAGCAGAATTCCCCTTTCACGCAGGTTTGACCATAGCTACTGCTGCCATCCCTGCTACAGCTTTGATTCCCAGCGCTTCTGGTTGTGTTGTTCTGACCCGTAGGACTTTGATAACGTTTCACAGTGGTCTGGGCAAACTCAGCATGTCTCACCAGGCGCTTTTTCTACCCGCAGCGCAGCACTAAATACACAGGCTTTTGAGATGAGATAGGAAGGTGAAGGCGGAGGAGGGAGGAGGAGGCGAAAGGCTCCCGGGATAAGCCCTCCCAGACCTCTCAGTTCTCGGGTGCTGATCACCCTGTGAGGATGGCAGCCTGCTCCACAAAAAGCTACTGACAGAAACAAATGAGGAAATTAGGCCGACCCGAGAATCCAGACGGCAGGAAAGTGACATGCTAAACGGGTGGCACGGAAGGGTTTACAAAATAAAAAAATGGAGGGTGGGCACTTTGCCTGCGATTCGTTTTCTTTTCAAAGGAAAATACTGAAGCATTTCATCTTGTCCCGGGGGCAGCACATTTAGACAGGATAATGAAGCTGTAAGGGAGGTCCTGCTTTCATGGGAGTCACTGCGACTCTCAGTTTAAAAAAACTAAACAAAACACTTAGCCTGGCTTCACGCAGATTCCTTCTGAACCCCTCAACAATGCAATCAGTTCCTGTTAAACACAGGGGTGAAACTTTTTTTATGACAAGGCATTCCCGGGCTACGTGAATGACGTCTGCTGTTATGGAACCCTGAACAGACGGGGTCCGTCCTCTCCCTTTCCCACTCAGCTATCTCCCAAGTCCGCCACCGCTGCCTTCTAGGACCACACACACACACGCAGCTGTGTCAAGCTGCCAACAACTGAGAGCATGACTAATGTTTGTACTCAAAAATAAATTTGCCTTCATTTATTAAAAAGCCCTCCGTCTCTGTTCTTTGGCCCGAGGTGGGGGGGGTGTAGGGGGGCGCACCATGCTTCTGAGGCAGTGGGTCCGAGGGTTCACATTCCCCTTTATAGTAACCTGTACCAAGAACAACATCACCAGACACAGCAAACGAAGCAAGCTTGCATTTCTCCGCGCAGGAAAGAATAATAACGTAAAAAAAATTATAATTTAAGAAAGCCGGCCAACAGACTTCAATGTCCTGAATTGGGCAAAAACAAGCCAGAAGATGATCCCTGATAAGAAAATAGAAATTCTTCTGTCAGACGCCTGGTAGCCTGGATCTTTGCGAAATAGCCTCCGATGGGAATGAGGGACAATGCATCTTTATGGACGGCTTGAAGGCGTGGACAGATAGCCGGCTGTGTGTGGCAACACTCGTCAGCCCACACCAGCTGAACTGAGTAAAAACAGCACTATAATCACTGTCTGGGTAGGCGCATTTTTGTCTAACAAGATGTCATCACCCAGATTGTAGAAACTCACAGAAAGTCATTAAGTCATCAAGATCTCATCAAGTTGCAATTAGTATGTGCATACCATTATATTATAACATTATGGGAGAGCATCTGCCCATGTAGAAAGTAAGATTACCACAATTCCCTTGAGACCAGTTTTTACCTATCCGACTGGAACTACAAGCCAGTACCATGTTTGTATTTTTCTGAAGAAATCAGAGCAGATCCCAGAAGTGTCTTACATTAAAATGCAGCACCAAGGTCATATTTGTACACAATCAGAGAATTAACCATAGACCCTGACTTCATACGACTTTCGTGGACAAGTTTCCAGATTTGAAGAGATTTGAAGGAGAGGAGATTAAACATGACGCGTCAGAAGTCTGTCAGCAGCTTTCACAGTCTTTGTTATGGGGAATTTTTTGTTTTCCTTTTGCTTCATTTTACATTTACCTGCCATACACAACCCTTCACTGGAACCAATTTGAAGAGTATAGCAGGCTATGACTGCATTAAATCAGCCAATCAATTTAGGGCGTCTAAACTGTTATTGCTACCTATATTCAGAAAGAGGAATTCCCTGGGATCTGCACATTATCCCAATGGAGACAGATAACAGCAGCTAGTGTGCATGTATGAACGTGTGGACACCTGTGGTAGACACCCCTGCGTATTTCTATTACTGTCTGTCTGGGCTATGCACAGACTTTTAGTCCCAGCATGTTATCTGCTATTAACTGTCAGACCAGCTTTAAAACAGTCAAACCACTCTTTGTTACACTTAACTCCACATTTATTTACTGAATTGGCTTTCGGTTTGAGTTCACAAAATTTTCATTCAAGAAAGGAAAAAGAAACAAAATAACTTAAATCATATACGTTATTTGCATGCTGGCGTCTGGATTGAGAGATTTGTCCTATTTTGGTAAAATGAGTCATAGAAAGGATTAGACAGATAAGGCTTGAAAGAGTGTATTAACATGTGTCTGTTCTGCTCATTTAGTCTTAGGATTCTCGTACAGAAAGTATGCTTTGAACTTTCCTCTCGACTGATCACCACAGAGTAAAGTAAATATAGAAGTATTACATGGCCTGGCTATGCTGGGTTTGCTTTGATACATGCCAATGTCTCTCACACCTGTGCCAGAAAGTCAGGGGTGAACAGAGGTAAACTCTGGCATCACTTAAGAGGTATCTGAATGGGTCGTCCATTTTTAGAATTAGAAAGAGTTAGAAAGAGCTTTGTTGCCAAGTAAGTTTCACAACAAAACTTTCCTGTGTACTATTACACCCTTGTTGGTGAGGAACGGGAGTCGATTGTGATTACATTGTAGACTCTCTCTAGCGCTGGGATCTAAAACTTAGAAAACAATTAGCATCTGATGTTGCACCTGGAAAACACCGGGTGAGATCCTTCAGAATCCACAAAATCACAGAACCCGTGGATGGTAAGGATTCCAGTTTGAGACCCCAGCAGCAGCCGATGTGTTAGGACTCTGCAGTAGGTGTGTGTGCGTCTTACAACGGGCTGTCTGAACCTTAGGCAAAAGCTTGCTATGTTGCGGCGTTGGTCTGTTTGTTGTGCCAATATCAAATCTCTCTGTTGCTTCAGTTGCTACAGTGCTGGCGTGTTTTCATGATGGGCAGAGAGCCTTTGCATACCAGTTTTGAATTGGACATGGACAGGGATTGCCACTCCCACCGCATTCCTCACAGAATCAGAGACTTAAGAAACGAAGCTGACGAATGCTGGCTGTGCAGGGATTTCCGAGAGTCCTCTTTTCTCTGGCGATAATCCTCCTCAGCGCTCACGGACAGAACCATGGCACCCTCCCAACACTCTTCTGTACTGGGTTCTATACCCGCTTCAGGCACAGGCAACAAACAGCCTTTTACACTCCCCGGAAAATACTGCAATAGACACTTCCCTTGCCCAGGGACAACAACGCATGGAGAAAACGCACTTTCATCATATGCACAGCCCTTTCCAAATCAAGTCCTGATAAAAGCATGTTGGAATAGCAACATCCACTCCAAATAAACACATGAGCAAATGTGTAAATGTCACCTTTGTCTGAATGCAACGCGCTAAGCCTGACGGTAAACCAGGCCACACGGAAAACAATTGGGATCCAATGGCATCACCGGTCACTGCTTACGTCTTGCTGTGACTTCTAGGCCCTTATGTTCTCAACCGCCCTGGGAGAGACAGGACAGCAGTAATAATCTGAAGCCCGGCGGAGAAGCTGCAGACCGATGGCCATATCCACCGCGCACCTCTTCTCATTGCCGTGTGAGCCCTTTTGACAGCTAGTGCTCCTGTTAGCTCACATATAGCCACGAAGCAGAAGAACCGGAAGAGAAAAAAACGTTCTGGACGGGAGATGCACAACCCACATTCCATAGGTACACTCTTTTGCGTCTTTTCATTATCACTAATGAAGTGCTATACATTTACATCTGAGAACTTCTAAACAGGGTTTCGTGAAGGTGTGTGTGTGTGTGCATCCCAGAAACGTGCTTATGTGAGTGATTAAATGATGTGCTGTCAACCCTATTTCTCTTTTCAGAGTATGCTTTTGTGAACCTTACAGTCGAGAGTAGCTATAGAGACAGAGCTAGAAGGCCCCTTTGACCACCGTTCCAGGTCGCGGGAATTGAGTTGGGCTGTAATGATCTTCCTGGCTGATGAAGACGCCAGCTCTCCATCAGGAGCCCAGCAGCTGCCGATTTCCCCACTCCCCGGTATCACCACAGGGGCTCTTGCATAATTAAAGAGACCTGCCTAGAGAGGAGCTAAAACTCCAAGCAGAGTCCATTATGGGTTCCTCCGGATCCCTTCCTCTGACTCTTACTCTCCCCAACACCCAAGCTCAATTATTCATCAATGCGAGTGTCACTGAAGATATCTGGGGCGGGTGAAGACAGGAGAGGAGAAGACCGTCAACGGCAAACCTGGAAAGAGCAAGTGAGTCAGCGATCTAAACAGCCGGTCAGAGTCCCGGACCCTCCATACACCGCTGTGAAGACAAAACATCTCGGAAAGGCTTTGGTTTCTGTAGCAATGCTCCGGATGAAGGTCCTGCTGGGCCTTTCCCTCTCTTCTGCAGCTCGGTGCTGAGCGGTGGCCCAATGCGTCGCCCGACGCGCGGGGTGGATGTTGGCGCCGAGACTCTGGCCACCCTCCTGCACTCCGCGGCAGTATTGGCGATGTCTGGCCTGCCGCTTAAGTCGGATTAAGAAATAAAATAAAATAAAATAAAGACATTCATTTCCTGCAGCCGCAGGGGCCAGATGATTGGCATGCCGAGGGACCGACCTCAGTGCCAGGGGCAGCCCTGGCAGTGGTTGTGTTTACAAGGAGTTTTCCACTGCGCACTAGGCAACCCAGCGCCCCAGAAGTGATGGCATCATTAGAGAAGGGTCCAGGAAAAAAAGAGATCATTTCACAGATTGGCTCAGGCAGAACAGCGGGAACGGTATCAATTATTCACAGGCCTACAACATACCAAGACCCAGATCATAAACCTAATGAATTCCAACAGATGATATTTCACCTCTACACTCCGCCGCGAAAATGATATTACATGAAGTATACATATACACACATGCATATGTATAAAGATGTTTGTAGCTGCATGTCTCTTTTTAAAGCCCACAGAATCCTGGCTTTCAGAGAGGAATATTACCGTTCCTTTGGTAGATTCAGGTTTATTTATAGCGAGAAATAAAAACATCCCAAACAAAGTGTCTGGATAAATGCAAGTTTGGAATGGTGGAAATATTTTGTTGCATGCTTTGAGTGATTAACCTGCCGTGCTGATGTTCGCTGAATCACACCCCGACACAACTCCACCAGTCCACGGAAATATAACATGTCTGTCAAGTAGAGTGAAAGATATGTTTATTCGAATATATATATATTTAGATATATTTATTTTCACTTCCCTAAGCACGACTTCACTGATCGTTAGTAATAAAAACACTGTACTGTTTAAAACTCTGATGACAGCCAGATCTATTGACCATAATCCGAATACCAGCGTCTGAAGGGTTTCCAGGGATGTGGAGCGTGCAGGGTGAGCTCCTTCTGTGTTGAAGGATGGGACGTGGTAATGCACAGCATGACTTTCCCTAACGATATCGAGGAACAGACCACGCAAGTCCGCACGTGGGACTCACCTGTTGGTGCACAGAACGAGGAACAGACCACGCAAGTCCGCACGTGGGACTCACCTGTTGGTGCACAGAACGAGGAACACCATCCAGAGTAGCCCTGCCCTAGTTTGTTACTGGCATGAGGATCAGACCCCATTCTCTCTCTCTCTCCCTCTCCCTCTCTCTCTCTCCCTCCCTCCCTCCCTCCAGATGGATCTTGGCTGCCAGCGATTGCACGTCTTCGTAGTATGGGGGAAACTTGTTTTCACAGACGGGACAAGAGCAGAGCTGACAGGGGTATCACAACTGTAACCAAATCCTCTGGCAGCCTAAATAAAGGGATTCATTTGTCCTGCTTTGGGTGTCTGCCGGGCCCCTTTATCGCGGCTGTGCATCAACTTGCACTGTAGAAAACATTTATGCAGGATAAACGCAAAGGCAAAATAACACAGGCCACCCATACTACCTCCGTAGGTGGCCGGGCCATACCAGTGTTTCATACATAATACTGAAATGGCCGACAAATTACACAGACAAAGAGAAATCAGCATAACAGTTTTTATCACAGACTAGAGAAAAACCTCTTTCTTGCCAGCATGCCGATTCCTTTATTATATTGATTTTTTTGTCTTCTTTCCCCCCAGACACAACAATTTACTCAGCAGCGGAGAAACTCACTAATGCCGCAGGAGAGGAAAGTGAAATTGAGTGCACTCCGACTAACTACAAAATTACAGTTACAATTAATTTTGTTTCTGGGACAATCCCTCGCTCCATCCAAATTACCAATTTGTTCTGTTTCGCATCCGGGTGAAATAAGTACTTCCCCAAGTGAATTTGTTTTTTTGTAAACTGGATGTTTTAGCAGTATATTGACAAATGCCAAATGATTCTGTATTAAAGATTCCGTCTTTTTTCTTTTTTTAAGGATCGAAATCGATTTGGGTCGAACGGGACTTCAGGTCTCTCTCTGCTCCAGACACACCGGGCTCAGTCCATGTCGTCGTGTACTCGGACCGCAGCGTAACACGGAAGGCGGCGTTCCCCCGAGGGACTTCTGGGTCAATGGTGCACCTTATTTAGCTCATCTCCCTTCAGAGAGATTCCAGTGAGGCACACTTGTTAGTTATATAAAGTTGAAGTTATTAAAGCTGAGATACAGGAAGATTTTTTGTGAGGCGGAATAGAAAGCTAGCTATCTTATTATCGGTATATATTTAGCTTAATATTTATACAAGAAAACATTGCTGCTAAGTTTTAGATCCTGCACTGGTGGCTACTTGGCTACCTCTTTTTACCTTCATACGTAATAAATTAAAAGTGAATAAAAACGAACCAATAAGTAAAGAAAAAACACCCAATATCTGTCAGGGGCCTTCGTAAAAATGTGTTTAACGACAATAGAGACGTGCACCACAAAAACAATTATGAGATTATTCTTTAGCAGCTCCAGGAAGCTATGAGTCAGCACTGCAATTCTTCTTTAGAAAAGTGTTACGCAGTAACTGGAAGTGTAGGCATTTTAAAACATGTGCGAAAGCGTTCTCTCATCCATACAGTCGAATACAAAAAAAAGATTCCAATAGACAGGATGCCGAGAAAGTGTTCAATAGAGTTTGTAGGCTTTTTTAAAATCACGCTTCCTAAAGAAAAGTGATTCCCCACAAAGGGTTATAAGCACAGTTGTTGTCTATCTACCAGGAGGAGTCTGGGTTACACTCCAGCCTTATAGTTATAAGTTATATATAGTAGGTTTTCACGTAGAACGAAAGAAAAAACCCCGAAACCCGGCCAAAACCAAAAGATAAATGAGCTTTCAGGGGCGACGGGGCCGTTAAGCTGGGGGTAATCATCACATTAGTTATGACCGCTGTCACGTGTGTCTACCGATTGAAAGGTGGCTTCCGTGTTGCACTTTCTCCAAGCTTCGGAAGCCGTTGGACATCATCTGAGCGGACGTATCTGGCGACGTCACAGGGGCTTGCAGAGTAAAACGTGTAAAACAGGGCCATTAACAGTAGCCAGTCTATTTGTACAACAGTGTGAACAGCCCGTTTGTGTATCAATATTTAGTGCTGAGGGACTCCTGGCCCCCACCCAAAGCAGATGTCTGCTCACTGCCTTGTGCCGGTTTGGGTGTGGGTGCCAGTGTGTACGTGTCCATGTCCACGTGAGGAAGTATGGTTGCTACATCACTTTGTGTACAAATCCAGCTATGTTCACAGCAGTTTTTCCGATTTGTCGCTGTGAAAGCAAAGAGCTTGCCTCGTTCATCAAGGGGGAAGAAAAATTGACCGTGAAGTTTTCTAAATACTTGACCACATATAGAGCCTTTTTAAAAACTTTTCTGCATTATAATTATTATTCTTCTGTTCACTGGGCTGCATACTTAAGAGTCTGACAAATGAAGACACAAATGTCAGATCATCTAGGTCTTGGCCCAGTAGTAAATAAACGTAGGGCTGGATTCGGCTTAGAAGCTCCCCCCCATCCCTGAAAATGAGAGACTGCCGTCCTCCAGACCCTGGGAGCAATCAGATGGTCAGGAGTGGGGGGTGGGCAGGCCACTCTGGGAAACTATGTGTCTACGTGCGGCAGGAAAGGGCCTTGCAGACTGGGGGAACACAGGCGCCCCCTGTACACAGCAAACCAAACAACAACGATAAACGACACGCTTTGTGCTTCCAAAGCTAATAACCGTAATCACAACCTCAATCCACTTTGCGTTTAAGGTACAGTGTGTGTTCCACATAAATCAAGAGATATTACGCTCGCGGAGTAAACAGATTTGTAGGCTCTGGAGAGCATTGGCTTGGCTTAGTTTTTGGGTACATTTCCAGGAGGGTCAAATATTTACAAAATCACTTTTTATATAAAAATTATATACATCATTTATATAATGTACCCTCCGCCCAATATTGTAACAATTTAATGAATACATTGCATTAACTGAATGTATTAATGAAAAACTAGTCTACACTACTATAAGGCAGTAGTCAATGTCTATCTAGACTGATAAGAAGGCATAGCGTGACGTCACCATTACTGTGAAACTGCTGTTCTGCTGTGCCAGGCATGGAAACCCTTTGACCCATAGGCTGCAGTGTTAGGACCAAGAGGGAGTCTAGTATTACAGATCTATTATCTCTAATTAAGCAGCCTCACACCTTCCAGCTCACTGAGTCCAGGCCTAATGGTTCGGAATGAGGGTCGGCTGTCCATGTGGAGGGTCAGTCTCCCAGCAGGGGCTGTGCTGCGCCACCTTGGTCTGCGAGTAGGAGTGGGTGGCCACATCGGTGCGGACTCCAGAATTGTCACAGGAGAAATGTCACAGGCCCCGTGCGGGCAAAAGGTGAAGAGATTCAAAAACCACTGGACCTTGGACAAATTCAGTGGCGCTGAAAATATATCATTTACTTAGTATGGATAATCTTTCCAAGTTAAAGTACTACCAAAAGGGATTTACAATTCAAACAAGACACGACATCTGGGCAGTTTTTCCCGCACTGAATATACGGCAACCATGGCAGCTGCTATTGATTCTAAAAAACGATTCTTGTGCACCATTCTGTCTAATATACATTTCTTAAGACCTCTTTTCCTCTTTTAAAACACAAACTCTCTTTGGCCTCGTTTCATTTACAAAAAAAACTGAACAAATGCTAAGTTCCGCAAATCAAGGAAACTTTCTGAACGTAGGCCAGGGTTCAAGTAAAGGATACATTTCAACAATGACTTTCCCATGAGCTAAACGCATGTACGTTGCAGGACCTCAGTTGTGAATTCGGTCAGCACGGGCGAAGAAGCCCAATGCAGTACACTGAGCACTGCTGGGATGACATTTTGGAATGGGAGAAGATTACACGGGACCGTAAATTTCGGATGAATCACAAACATCTGCCGAAACCCCTGGGGCTCCGACGTTCATCGTGGGAACAATCACAGGGTCAGGTGATCGCAGAGGGAGGATGAGAGACTGGGCTAAGGGGAGAGAAGTGATGAGGTGAGCCATCATCTACAGACCGCGTTCGTGCATCTGGGTACTTTCGGCACGTTGTGTTTGAAAGTCACGGCAACAGAGAGTCGCCTCTCAGTAGAAGGGCTCTTCGCTGCACTTCGCCTATGCAGCGTTAGACTGAATCCCCGGGGAGCTGCATTAGCCGCCCCTGTCATGTGCAGATGCAGAACG
>JAOVYW010000093.1:1663318-1684566 GCA_025775045.1 Hiodon tergisus | reverse complement strand
CTGTCTCTGTCTCTGTCTCTGTCTCTGTCTCTGTCTCTGTCTCTGTCTCTGTCTCTGTCTCTGTCTCTGTCTCTGTCAAACAACCTGTGCCCATGATAACATTTGCCTCCACTTTCTGTAGTTTCACTAACCCCTGCTAATGTCTGTGACCCTGTCTCTGCTGCTGTCTTCTCTGTTAAATGGGTTTCTTCTGGGAAATAAAAGGTGGTGGTCTTAACCAATGACGAATGCAGATGCTACCTGACCTGCAATCTTTCTGTAAATAACCCTGATGAGTGCTTCTACCATTGCCCCTTAACCGCTCCTAATAATAACCATTCATTTAGACAAAACCATGACAATGTAACCAGCAGAGCACCGCAATTAATGCCATTTGAGTTGCTTTGCTGAAAAGAGTGTTTTTTTCTTCTTCTATTAAAGCAATTACTGAAACATTTTTAGGCACATTAACTGTGTTGTTTTGTTAGGTGGGCTGAATCAATATTATCAAATTTTATAGGATTATTTAGTTGTTGTTTATAAAAACAGACATAAGATGGCAAATAATAAATACATTTTTTTAAATATTTCAGCATGATTTATGACAGCGGTCTTGTATATTGCTGGATCAAGGTGCAGATCACTCATAAATGTCTGATTGAAGAAAAACTCCAACTTTAATTAAATCTGCGATATCACCAGCATTCCTCTGGCACGGAGTGTTTTTTTCAGTTTTTAGCGTAAACCTTAGATTTATACTCTAAAAGATGCAGGCTATACTGCATTTTTATAAAATCCTATGAAGGTATAAAGAGTAAAAAATTTGGTTGCTGTGTATATCCCGTTAAAAAATAACCTTAGCAGCATGTAATTTGCTCAGTGATATAGTTTATTATGGTATAGCTTGGCTTCAAACCGTTATCAAACCGATTTTGTGTTTTACCGGACCGGATGTTTTAGCTATCAGACTACAGTATTTAAGCCCCAGACTGTTATTTTTTTCAACACAAACTGATTGTCATCCATGTAATGTGGACTGTTGTTCAGATAAAATAGTTTTTAAATGTTATGAATTTATTCATCTGTTAATAATTTGAAAAGCCCTGTCTTGGGGCATTTCCATTACCATTTATTACCATCTAAATATTTAAATCCTTCACCAGCTGGCTGTTTTAAAAACACCTTCCAGCCATCATTTTTGGGGTTTGTGAATCTCTGAGTTCCTAAGTACAAAATATTAGGAGCTAAAGTAAGAATTATGTTTGAATTTTAACAATTAAAAGAATCCTATCCCTAACCCTAAAACAGAAATATGAGCGCTTATCTTCCAGTTTGAAAGTGCATGAGAAACTGTTGGGAAAGTGAGGGTGATCAAGATGGGGTAAATGGGGAAATCTGTCCCACAAACAAGCCACAAAATGTGTTCTTTTCTACTAGCTTCCATTTCCCCACTTTACATTTTTCTGTTGATTTCCCATAGAATTTGATATTGTCTTTGATAATGATTACTAACTGTTTTGTTAATTACGTACAAGTGAGGGTCAATAACAATTCACATTTTATAGACCATCCCTATCAGTAATCAAATTAATCAGTAATCAAAGTCAGTCTTTTAAAAATCTCGATGTGGATGATGCGATAAATTAAACAAAGCTGAAATTCTTTTTATTCAGGAAGGAAAGCCAGTTCTATAAATTCAGTTAATAAATTTCATGAATGTAGCAGATGTAGAGGTTGAGTGGACATATGACCAAATGGTTGCAGGACCAAATCAGAGAGATAAATGCTTTTTGAACTTAATGTCCGTTGCTTTCAAAGGCAAAACTGTATATGAACTTCAGAGCTACAAAATGCTTCCAGGAACCGTTACGTATTATGATTAAACTGTAGATTTATACCTAAAAGGCCCCATTTACCAGTTCCTGCTCCCTGTTTCAGCGTCAGAGAGGCCCTGCGAACACATCTAGGGGCCAGTGTAGCAAATACAGGCTGTTTTGCTTAAGAGAACAGAAGGCCAGCCAAGAAAAACCTCCTTCCTGTCAGGGCACCACTGTGACTTGCTGGCTACTTCGGAGGGGGAAAAAAACCCAAATGCTGGTCAGGAGCCAGCAAATCAGAAGGGTGCCAGCTGTCCCTCCTCTCAATGTGGTTTCACAAGAAAATAAAGAAGAATCCATTACTATGAACTATGAAGTATTCTATTTATTAACCCCTCTCCTGAATACCCCTCTGGTTGTGTGCTGAGAAGTAAGACTCAGTAGTGAACATGGTGGCTCCATTCCTCTGCCTCTCTCCGGCAGTTTGTTAAGTGTGTGTCCATGTGTTTGCAGTGAAGGATTACTGTGTTTTGATCCACTAGTGCTGCCAATTAACATTAACATGAAATAATTGGGGAAATCACTTATTGTCATCATAGGCAATGGTAGCTATTACGAAAAAACTCTAACGAACAGCATACTAATCGTCGTTGACAATTCCTTGCCTCTAAAGATTCCGAAGCATTTTAGTACATCTTAGTGTAAACTGGGATTTCTGAGAACACAAGGCTTAAATTCAGCCGGATCTGTCTGATCGGACCACTGAGCAAAACGTAATTGGAAACATGTTAATATTGGATGTTCAGACCATGCCCACTGAAAAAATGAGAACATCCAATATGACCTAATTTCACATGTTGAAAAAGGGTTGATCTAGGTTCAGATCTAACCTGAGGTTGTCATAATAAGTAAACTATATATGAACCATCACTAATGAGTAAATATATACATAAATATATGTATGTAAACTTTTGTCTTGGTGTCTTTATTGCTACTGAAGGCAATCTGGGCTGGCACGTGCCAGGATTGCACATGCTAACTGTTTTGCAGCCATTAGTAGGAAAAAAATACCCTAACCCTGATCCATCACGATGGCTACTGTTGATAGCAGATCTGGCTCAGCAGATTCTCATTCCTGTTGAGTGACAGCTAAGTTTTCTAATTTTCCTCTCCAAATCAGTCAGGACAAATTTCACCCCTTTATGCTTTAGGGAAATTACCAGTAACAAAACAACTGTTCTGTTCTATTTTCAAATGCTGCATGTTTAGCATTTTATTTTCCTTAAAAAGAAACTAATAACCATTTCTTTGTTGATTTGTTTGTTCTCCCCTCTTTATTTTCTGGTTCCTGTGTGTGCCGGGGTTTGCATGCAGAGGCAAACAGCTGGAGGCATGAAGCACCTCAGCGCAGATCAAAAGAATGGAGGCGCAGGGAAAAAGATGTCTGCGAGAGCGAGAGACAGGGATTCCCCTGATGCCAGCAACGGCGCGCAGCGGTACCTGAGCACAACATCACTTCTGTCTGGTAAGCCATCTTCTCTGGAATAAAAACAACTCTCTGACTGCAGCAATCGGCCCAAAACGCTTTGATGAAGTTATATTTTAATCAACTTTTCTCTGACTCATAATTTTGGAAACGCGTCTTCCTTTCTTTTCTCGTAATCCTTCTTTTTCAAAGCCAGATTTCATATTGAGCTGAAATTACATTTGGGCTGTATGTTTTTTGCATCCTGGGAGAGATAAACTCAACACAGGCTGTGATCCTGAGTCATCACGAAAGCAGAACATTACAATTTAAAACAAATATCCAGTGGAGCAGTCTTAATCTCTTTAAAGCATGATGCTCAAACATTCTCTGGCAGATGACCCTCTTATTTCTGCCACGATAAATAGCTGCTCTGCAGTTTTCTGCGACCACGCTGTGATGTAATTTGAAGGTATCCCATCTCGAAGTGGAGCTATTTACATTTGGTGAGCATAATTTAGAAACAGAGAAAACAAAACGGCTTTATTTTTGATGGTTTTCAATGATACAGATTTATACAAAACAAGTGGAACAGGGCCTGGGCCCAGAAACCGTTTGGAGAAGAAAATAAATGTGTTTTCTTGAACTGGTCATAACTGCTGCCAATGCTCAGGCCTGGTTTAAACCACTGTGAAGTGTAAAATAAGACCGAGCGAGTGACAGAGAAAACATAGGCCCCAACTCCCAGCCAGGTCCTGTCCTTCAATGAGAGGTCAAAGGCAGAAAATGATCAAAGTAAGACGTCACAAATCAATTGATTCCAGTTCAAACGATTGCTCCAGCAAAATGGCTTTCTAATGTTAAAACATGAACAGTGAATTTTTACGCGCTTCCATAGGAACCAGAACCAATTATACAAATAAACCACTCCAGAGGATTTTGGCACCTCTGCTGTGGGGTAATAGACAAATCATTTTTTTAAACAAATAATCGTGAACTTTTTCACCTTTGATTATATGTGTGGAAGAATCTGGATCCACAAAAAGAAATACAGGAAATACTGGACTTAGCCAACTACTTACAGACGACGATACTTGTCTTCACCTGGAAGTGAACCCCAGAACTCTGCTCTGTGTGTCAGCTGAATGTTGATGTGTGCATGTGTTTTGCTTAGAGGAAACATATGGAACAAGTTTCGGATTAGCCAGCCTCCCACAGCACAATATGTTGGAACAGGACTTCACCCTCACTTGGCTCAGAGTGAAAACCAAGGTACGGAATATTTAAAATGAAACAGCATCTAGTTCAGAAAAAACAGTTTTTTCTCTCTCCTGCGAATGAAACTTTTTCCCCATTACAAAATGTCCTGGTTCAACTGATAAAACAACAAGTTACCATTGGATCAAAGGTGTGACGGATAAATATGGTTCACCCTGTATATGAGCTGAAGAACTATTGAGAAAGCTTGAAGGCCAAGACGACTGCAACGCCCTGTCCTCAGAGGGCAGCGCAGAGGGGAGAGACATGCAATCACTGCTGTTTGGGGAGGCTGCCAAGGCAGTGATTGAGCATCATCTTATTACAATAAATACTTTACTAGGTGGCGGAGAGTAGAGAAATAAACTCATCACACTCAAATCCACGGGGGATCACATCAAAGTCTCCAAAAGCCCAAAGAGATGGAAGAAGTCCAGAAGCTGTGCTGATGCTCTGCACATGGAAAACCGTGCCTTCGATTTTATTCCCTTTTTCCTCAGTTGATTTGCATTTAATTTATCATAGGAGATTGTAATCGCATTGGTACTGAACTGTCGATAGAAGGGTGCAATATAACTGTGCTCTGCACCATCACTCATGTTGGAGTAAGCATGAGTGTAAAAAGAGAATGACCTAGCTCCCACGTTTTCAAATGATCAATTTACATAAAAATGATATATTTCCTCATTATTCCTGACTGCCGATGGGATTAAGTGCCACACAATAATTCACTTTGACGGTCCTGGATAAGTGACAAGGTAAATTATTTCACACATAATTTAGGCAATAAATAACATTATTGCTGAATGAAAGAGTAAGTCACACACAAATATTTGCAATAGAGTAACGCATTCCCGAAAAGCAATATAGGCTATGTGAATTTAATGCCTAAGTAAGGTAGTGCGAACGGCAGTGTTTGGCACAGTTGCAGTTGCTCGAGGAAGTGTTATTGCCACCGATTCTTGTGGTCTACTCATTATTGGTCAGGCTGATGTATGGATTGCTGTCACTTCAGATAAATATCTATCTTCAGGGCTTGTCTTTAATTTAAAAAGAAAATCATTATCATTAATTAAAAAAATATTATTCTGCTGTGTAAATTAAAAACTAAAATATAATCTGAAATATTAAATTATTGCAATATTTACAGTAAATTGTATTAATTATTAACACTATTCCATTCTAGCCCTCTCTTTTGCGAAGATAAAGCAGGTGAGCTCACCAACATGCATTTATCATCAAAATTTTTTCTCCTTCTCAATTGGCTGCTAACATAATTTTCACGAGAACACACCACCCTCAAAATTGCAAGTCAAACACACATTATAACCCGTGTAAGAGATCTTTGTGTTTCGTGGATGCTATTTTGCTGAATAATTGCTTTTGGGATTGACTAGTTAGACCTGGACACAAGTAGGTGAACTAATCTACAGCTCACTAGCAATAAAGGTCCTATCATACAAGGCCTTTTCTGAGCAAGGTTTGGCACTTGGCTCCTCCACCCACTCTACCGAGTCTTCTAGTTTTAGACTAACATACTGCTGGCAACTCTACAATTTATTTGTACTGGCCTGCATCATCTGCAAAGGCATTTTGAGTGCCTCTGGCACGATTATCTATGAGGATAATGAAAGATTCGTGTTATGTTGGATACCTAGGGATCTGTAGGTGCAGTTCTAGCTGGATCTCAATTTCACCAATCCTTTTTTCTATTTCTCTGGGTCTAGGACAGGCTGGTGAGGTGCTGTACTTTAAACAGAAATTCACCCATCTGGGCTAGGACCCTGAGTAGGTTTTCTCTTCGCACCTCTGGATGAAGCTCTTCAGAACCTGTTGCTGGATTGCTCTTGCTATTCACAGCAGAGTTGATGACACATTCTTGGAGTTCAAAGATAACTCAGTTCCTTGTTATCTCTCGCTTCACACCCACTGGGCCCCACTACTGTGAGCTGAAAGAGCTTTTGAAGAAAGGCACAACGTAGAAATGTAAATCGCTTCACTGCGACCCTGACTGTTAATACCTTCTGTAAGAGTGACCAAAACACCCATGGGCATGTTGCACCGTCATGTTCATCCATTTAATTTATAATTCACTTTAATTTATTATGTGTGGAAAAACAGCATCATCTCTCTGTTGCTCAGTGAAAACCATACAAACACTGAATCAAATCATTTACGACGGGGGAACGATGTCACTTTCCTTGGTCCCCTTTATATACATAACTTTGTTCCAGGATCATTCAAACTGGAATGATGATTGTCTACTCCAGAGAGCCGTTCCAGCTTCAGGTTAATGGTCAACATTCACTGCACTGACAGATTTCATAGGCGTATAAATAACTGGAGTCTGTCAAGAATCTGAGATTATGATAGACATCTCTCTATCTTGACTCTCTTTCTGCAGTAGCATATTAGTAGGTAGTATAATTGAATGCTCACAATTAGTGGACGGCTTAAAATAGGAGTTTAAAATACGACTAAAAATCGATGATAGATAACTCAGATAAAAATAGTTCAAATGCCTCACACTTGCTGACAAAGAGCACCTCAGCAAACACATGATACAGGAAAGTAGACATCCTAACTGCAGTGTTAGCTTCTACTGCGTTGTAGTAATATTTGTTGTAGATACCATTGACTTCTAGCAGGATTATTTGGATTAATTAACAATAATTAGGATTAAAATAAATACAGTTATTTTGATCACTTTTAAACAACTTAAACACATGGTTTCAGCGTTAAGGGCTGAAGATTGGACAACATCTCACATGGAAACTAATGAGAGATCCCAGGCTAGAGTGGGTGACTGTGCTCAGGCAGAAAACCTCAGAGAACTATTAGCTCCTGACACCATAACATTATTTCTCTTTGTCATAAAAAATGTTTTGGCCACTAAAACTTTCCAAAGCACATCTTGTGGTCGAGGTGTACAGAATCAGAGCTAAGCTATTCACTTCAGAAGCAGTAGAAACTTTTGGGGAAACACATTTGGTTGTTTTTGTATGTGCTTGTGTGTGTGTGTGTGTGTGTGTGTGTGTGTGTGTGTGTTTCTAATTCTATGCTTCTCTTACTCAGGAGCTGTGCTGTCTTAGCAGTGTACAGCACAAATGTGGTTATGGCATGATGGTGTGCAGGCCATCTCCCACTGCAAGGGGGGGGGGGGCAGCGCACCCAGGGGCAGCTTAAATAACCAAATAAGAAGTTCAGAAAACAATGGCTTCCTGACTTCTCCCTGACCCCTCACCTTATCATTTTGGTGTCACAGAGCCCTAACTTGAACCCCCAGAACGATTGGCCGGCTGCCACCTCTGTTTAACCCCTGCTTCCCGCCAAGAAACCCACTGCAAAGAGAAGCTAAACCAGCTGCAGCTGCTTGGGTATTCTTGAGCCCCAATGGCCAAGAGGAGGGGAGGGGAGGAGCCAAGGCCGATATCCAAGTGAGGGTGAAGCCTCCCTGGTGGGGCCGTGACTTCACGATGGCACAGAAAGGGGCGGCTTCCCACTGATTGACACTGTGTCCACATGGCAGTCACCAAACTACACAGTGCATTAAGAACAGCGTTGGAGCTGAGAAACAAGGGAAGGGCCAAAGACATCCACTAGCTGTTCCAAAAACGCTTTATTTTCATAAAACAACGAATGTCCCAAACCCCTAATGACTGTAATAGTGTCCTTTCAGATCAGAATTTATTTTCTCCACATACCAAAGTAAAACAGAACAACACATATCACCTTTCAATAATTAGTCACCGAGGGGGAACCGAGGGAACAAATGTAACTTTTGCAGACGCATTTGTTTCCCATTCCAGATATTTATTGTCTTATGTGCAACATTTTTTCATAAAATTATTTTTCTTAAAAACATCTATTCTGTTTTTCTATTAACACGATGCAACAAAAATGGACGCAAGTTAGCTTTATCAAAAGAATAGTGGAATCCAGGCTCTATGTTTAGGTTTATGTGATTTTAAGTAAATTTGTAATTTGTATATTGTTTGAAATTGTTAGTACAGTATATCGTCACGTTACAGCGATACATTTTCCTATGTTATAGAGAGGCAGGCGATATTTATGTGCATGGTATAGAATTACAATGTAAGGTTTTGGTTCAACATCAGTACTGATTATCAGTAGTGATAATGCACTTAGAAAACTTTTATTTCTGTAAACCTCAGGCGGAATATCAAAGGGGGAGATGATGGTTTCTCCTGTTGATTTAGCTCAAAATAAAATGTTGATATTAATACGTAAAATGTAAAAAATAACATATTTGAACATATTCATATTGACATACTTTCCACATGTTTTCTCTTGTCCTGCTCATCTGGAGCAACGATGGAAAATGTACGTATTCCTGCTTATTTCTTTGTTGTTGTGTTGTTTAGGACTCCTTTATTACTAAGAAGAAAGTTGAACACTGAGCATGGTTGCAATCTGATTAATCTGCGGTGTTTAATTATCCTGGACTACATTATCATGTGATTTCTTGGCTTTCAGTGGCTTTCTAACAAACCCGATTA
This sequence comes from Hiodon tergisus, assembly GCA_025775045.1. Taxonomy (NCBI): domain Eukaryota; kingdom Metazoa; phylum Chordata; class Actinopteri; order Hiodontiformes; family Hiodontidae; genus Hiodon; species Hiodon tergisus. Next base: position 1,675,528 of record JAOVYW010000093.1, on the reverse strand, counting down.
CTGTCTGATTGGTGCTGCCAGTCAGTGCTATTCTGGCAGAAGGCTTATGGCAGTCATTTATTATATTAATATTTGGAATGTTTTTTTTTCTTCTCCTATTTGCTAGACTCCCTTGGCAAGGGTTAAACAGAACCAGTAAACAAGACAATTACTGTGCTATATTTATACTATAGACATAGAGCAACATGAATTAGCATGAACGAAGAAATGAAATGAAAACAGTTTCATACATCACAAGTCACTTTTATTCCAAACAACTCGTTTATCAAATTCATTTGAACAAATGCAACAAAATCCTACAACAAATCTCATTCAACGTCAATATGATTTCTTTACTATGCTGAACTACATCATTAATACAATCAATTCCAAACTGAAAAATAGAGTGCTTAGCAACATGTTGGTCATGGTTCTCTGAACACAGGAACTGCGTGAACAGGTAGCTTCTTACTCTGTGCCAGAATATTCTGAGCATGCTTATATAAAATTTTGGGATACAGAGGGATGAATACAGCTACAGGAAAGCCAAATAATTCATTCACTTATGGAGAGAAATATACACAGCATAACATTTATTAACACCAGCTTGTAATTTGTCCGCTGGTAATTAATAATATTGGCAGCTCTCCGAGGAGAGGAACCCCTGCCAACCCTCAAATTTGTACGCACCATTCAACTTAATGCTACACAAATTACTATAACAAAAAATATATAAGATAAAGACTATAATTTACATGCAAGCAAAAGACTGCAGTTCAAAACATAAAATGGTAATTCCACAGCTGGTGTGTTGTTAATACCTCCTTTAGCTCAGCTAGGATCAATCTCAGTTTTTGATCGATGCTTGGTATTGGTGAGGTTGTGGGAGACATTCTGGAAGGGTTTCTCATTTCTCCTGACAGAAATTCCTATTTTGCAGGGCTTTTTAAAGTAGGATTAATGTCAACTAAGTGAGTGCTTACGACCAATGAATACAAAAGCTCTTAAGCTAGATATAACCCACAGCATGTGGCTGGAGAAGACAGGAAATCTGTCAAGACTCTTTTTGATGGGGGGACCAACACTGAAAATAGCGCAGCTCATTCTGACACCAACTGAGAATCTGTTAACTTACTGGTAGCATCACTGGAGAAGTTCAGGAAGAGACATCATTGCCCAAGACTGTCTGAAACAACGCGCCAATGCAGACATGGCAGTAAAGTTCTAACTGAAACCTTAAACCTGTATTGCAAAACAATTTGAAACTTGCGATACAACTGCCACAAACTGGGGAGGGGAATTATAGAACTTTTGGGAGGTCTGAGAAGCTGGAATAACCAGGCTGGTCTCGGCAATGGCCGTGAACAGGGAGGCGAACTGGAGAACAATGACAAGGCGACAAAGCGTAGATATAGTATTCTGTAAAATTGCTGTATTTAGTATTGCATGGGCTGAGCAAAGTCTGCTATAGGTTTAGTACCCTGTTTCCTTGCAGGCTGTGGAGGAGAAGACCATAGGCACATCGAGCTCTCTGCAGAGAGAAGTGTAACAGTTTTCTTCAAATGTGGCATTGAGATTGTGGCATTGAGTCCTACTGTTGTAAGTTACATTCTGTAGGAAATTTGATCAGGTGTGAGAACATTATTTATTTACTTTTGTGTTGATGCCTGCTTACATTAAAGATGTTCTCATGGTGAGGTGCTGCAGTCATTTGATGTGGGGATAGACCGATGGTGATCGCAAGTTTATGGCAAGTTTATCAGTCACTCCCTATACTGTGTGTCATTAACCCTAATTTCCGGGCTTGGATTTCATTAACTGCCATATCATTTTATAGCCAGTATATGGCATCCTCACTGATTTTTTGATTCCAGACAGATTCAAAGGGGAGCCATTTAATAGGGAGATGTTTAAACCGATTTCGTTTTCTCCCCTATTAATATAGACTGAAAACAGGTTATTAAATCACTGGTTGGGTTGATGGTATTGTTAAATCTAACTATAAAGGTACTCACTTTTGCCAGAAACAGGTCCATTTTAAAAGTGTTTAGAACTCTGGGAAATGTTTTTTTTTTTAATGACGTGGGAAGGTTTTATTCATAGCGGTTCGTGAGCCCATGACCTGAAACCTGGAAAACAGGAAATAAGTGATATAAGATATTTTATTACTGTTTAACAGCAACTGTTGCCCTTTTAAACTAAAATTTAATTTAACTGAATTAATTTAAACTAAAAGTGGGAGTAGAGGTATTTTTGAAGTTAGCGGCCACAGAACATTCCTTTCTCCTTTTTGAAGTCTATGCCACAAGTGGCCGTCTTCCTCACTCTTTTTTCTTTCTTTCCTCCTTTACAATCCTTTCTCACCACTCACAGTCCTCTGCAATCCAGCTGATACTGTTACCTTTACAGGTCAAGCCTCTAATCATGGCCACTTTTGTCACAGCACTTAACCTGAAGTTTAATTCATTCGAAGAAAATTTGGCGTTCTGTAAAAATAAAGGCAATTAAGAAAAATGGATGTCAGAAAACATTGTTATTTTCCACCGACGCCATGGTAACATTCCAGAAACAGCAATAGCAACTGAAAGTTGTGTAAACACGAAATATTATGTTCAGCATTGCTGAAAAAGACTGGATTTCTTGGATGCATGTCCACCACAGAACATTGGAGCTACCCATATTTTTCCCTGAAGTCTTACATGACAGAAGAAAGGCTCCTTCTGAGCTAGACAACTTTGCCCCACCTTAAGTAATAACTTCACATATGCCTTCCTTTATGGTGCAAAACCAAGTAACACAGCCAGAGCGGGTCTGATTTATGACCCATAAGTTGAATTTCCTTAAATGAAACATTGTGAAATGAGGACATCTGGAAACTCCAGTTGGATGTGGGGAAAAAAAAAAAATCCCATTCATTAATCAGATTTGTTGCTAAATTGAGCAACATCTGGGTAATATTCAGATTTAGATAAATAAAAAGTAAATATATCCTGGCAGCATACTGTCACTAAAACATTTGGCTTATCAAATATACATCTCTCAACTGCATACACAGGCTGAAGTCATGGGACTATGAGGTATTTGCATATGATACACATATATCAAAAAAAATTCATGCACACCAATACTCAGAAGCTTCTCCTCGTTGGACTAAAAAACACTGGGGGGGTTATACATCAGCTGTCCAATTTCTCTTGGCGGTAGTATTGCCAAACAGCTGAAAACATTGATGGACTGAATTTAAGAATCACCAAGGCCATGTTTCAAAAGATTCCATTGTTTCGAAACGCTCAAACAGAATCATTGGTCGGAGGGTTCTTTAGTTGAATACAAAGGACAATTCTCTGGTGCTTTCTGTGTAATGTAATTTACTTGAGTTCTTCTGGGGTCTGTTTTCCATTTCCAGTCAGCATGAACTTAGGCTGCCCCAGTGTTCAATAAATGTAGGACATATTGTTAAAATGTGTTTTAAAAGCTGGCATTCATTACTAAATTGATGTGGACTGGTTTGTCAGAAAAATTGAAAGTAAATAAATAAATAAAAAAATTTAAGTGAAGAAAATGTTTATACAAGTATTAAGGTAGGATTTAATATAACTATCTCCAAACAAAGTTTAAGTTTGACAAGAAATCAAAACAGCAGATTATCATTCATCTGCCACTGAAGTCTTTTCCCAAAAGCATAGGATTCTTTTTTCCCTTTTACGTAAAAATTTTAAGCTCTAAAATAAGAAAAAAAAGAGACCAAGGCAAGAAAAATTTTTTAAAAAACTGCCCCAAGTTAGTTCCCGAGTGGATCAGCCATTAAAGGTTTTCACCCGAGCGTAGACTGAGCCCTGCAATTCAGATCCTGTAGTTTGAATGTGGATCATGTCATGTCATTCACTATGTCCCTGCAGAATGTTAAATGCGAATGACTTGGATACTTTTGCATTGGAGGAACCACCTGCAGCTTCTTCATTGCTGGGGTTCCTGCTGAATTAAACATTTTTACATTGGTACTCATCTGTGTAGTAATCTCATGCTCTCCATTTACATGTCAGCGTTGGTAACAAACACTTAGTCCTTAGTAAAGCCGTGACGGGAGGCCTGAGGGCAACTTTAAAAGACATCCTTCTTTAAAAAAGTTTTATCATGAGTTAGTGGTAGTTCAGGTTTTGGCAGTTCCTGGCAAGTAAACTGTTCTGCTACTTTCAATGTTTAAAAAAAAATTATTTTAAAGAAACGTTGACATGCTATTTTCAATAAGGCTTGATCAGGTTAAAAGGAAAACTTGTATTTATCTTAAAATCTTTTTATCTTGACGTGCACTCAAGCACTTTACTGAACACAAAATAGAAGCATTGACGAACGATATCTGCAATCATTAACTGATCCATAGCGCATACTACACAAACTACAGCACATGCTATTGTTTGGACTGCATCAAGCTTTTTGTGGGTTGCTTTTTTCTGCGTTTTTACGATGACAGTGACTATTCTACCTGCACGGCCTGTCTGCGGGTCTTATTCGCTTATTATCGGCGTTGTAGTCAAGATTCTGGGATTTGCCGGACCAGGCAATGTTTTTCCACTCCTCAGTTGTCCAGGGTTGGAGACTGTGTGCTCACTGGAGCTGCTCCTGCTTGTTTTTAGCTGATAAGAGTGGTGCCCAGTGGGATCGCCTGCTGCAACAGGGCAGACGAGCTGTGCGTTCCGAGAGGCCGTTCTGCGTACTGCTGTGGCACTCCTTTATTTGCCTGTTAGCTTGCACCATTCTTGCCCATTCTTCTCGGTTGACCTCGCTCATCGGCAAACTGTTTTTGCCCAGAGGACTGTTGCCGACTGGATGTTTTTTTTTGTTCTATTTGTGGAACCATTCTTGGTAAACCCTGGACACTGTTGTGTGTGGGAAAAAAAAACCCAGGAGGGCGACCGTTGCTGAGATACAGCAATAGCCACGCCTGGTATCAGCGATTACATCATATTCAGAATTGCTAAGGTGGTTTCGCCCATCTCTAAGAGTGATACATTTTCCTGAACAGGGTGCTGTACCTAATAAATTGGCCACAGAGTATGTTTTATTAAAGAAAAAATATATACAGAGATTAATTGGTCATAATACCTACAAATTGGTAGACAGGAGTTTTAAAAAGTATATTCAACTGATCTAGTCATTGTTTTGGAAACATGTTAAGGTTAACTAGGCCTACCTGTCAAGTTATAGTATATAGTTAATATAGTTTAAAAAGTAAAGTAAAGTAAAGACCGGTCTTGAGTAACTACTACAACTTCTTATTGTTTAATAATAGTCAATAATAAACACACCTGCCATATTTGCTCAGTTTCTATACTAATTACTTTAAGAAACCCTGGAAATCTTCATTTAAAAAATGAGTCAATTTGATTGTAGAAAAGACCAAGGTCCAGCTTTTCAATATATCTCTTTTGAGTTAGAGATTTTGTCAGGCAATAATTGCCTAAATAAATACTTACGCTTCAGAGGAAATATGTCTGGAATTTAGACATGAAAATTGCTCAAGTATGAGTTAAGAATGGCCTTCCTGAAGAGGAAATGATAGATTGACTGTCCATTAAATAATTTTCCCTACTTGCTGAATGGCTTTATAATGAGAGTGATGATAATTCCAGCAATTCCGGATGCCACAAAGTTATATGAAAAAGCGACACATCAGATAGAATTTGAATACATTTTTGGACTACGTTGAGATAAACCATTGTCATTTTGGATGTACAGGTAAATTAAGGATCTACTCTGTGAATTAAATCTCGATGTGGTCCTGACGCAGGCCATCGTGTTGGCAGTAGTTGTAACACTGTCGCTGGGCATGGGTTTGGTTGTAAAAAAATTGCCAGCCACTGTGCCAGGCTACTTGAGGAGGAATCTCTTTGACACTCTAATCAGTCAATAATTGTCTTACCATAACTCCAAAAATGTCTCACATTTGTGTGTGTTTGTCTCAATTATATCATTTTATATCAAAATTGATCTATTGAAAAATTGAGGAATAACCAGAAAATACAAAGCCTGAGCCATATGATGCAGCGTATCAATGTCACTGTCGTTCTGTTAAACTACAATGTTATCAAATGTAAAATATGCTCACATTAATAAACAGTGTGCAAAGTCCTTTTTAAGAGACAGTACCGAAAATGAATCAAATAGAAGCTCTTACATGTTGTAACAGTCTTTGACTGTTTGTTTAGATCTTGGTTAAAAACAGAAACCCTCGTTAAGTTGTCCACTGCTAAAATAGGTCATACTGTAGGGGTGTTGGTTGTATTAATGCTCTGGGATCTTAGAAAACCGTTTTATACGTATTCATGTAAAACTTAATTGAACTAACTAGTTTTAATAGCTGCTGTTAATTGTGATGAATGGCTGTCAAAAGTATAGTATAGTCCGTACACTGAAAGTATCTTATTTCTCCTGTCCCCTTACTTAATGTCGTCCCTAAGTAAATTACTTACAGTCTGATTACTCAGATTTCGATCAAGAGCGACACCAGAATGGCTTTTATCCCAGCCTGGCCAGTTAACAAAATAAATGAGGAACTTTACTACTGTCTGTTGCACTAGAATATTAGGTCTCTCCGCTTCTGGTAAAATCTCCCCATAATCCCCACTCGTCACTTATCACTGCCCCCTCTGGTGACTGTGAGCATCTACATGCAGTAGTTGTACGTGAGCAGTAGCCCATCTTAGCGGAGAGGGTACTCAATCTGCATAGAATCAGTAACATTTGGCTAAATTTAACCCCACCAGAACAAAGTTGGTTAATCCCATCTCTAGCGTGTGGTGAGAAGGGGATAAAAAGAGATTCTTTTTTTGGCAGAAACGTGAATCTAATTTTGATCTTCCACATCAAAAACTTAAAATAGTGTCTTAAAATGTGTCTTAAAATACTCCTCGAACTCTGCCACTTTATTCATTATTCATTACTTATTGACACACAGTTAAGAATGTTTATGATCTTAAGACAGCACCAAATTTGCAGACATTTGCCCCTAGTCATCACAAAGTACAGCATTGATCTGACAAATGAAGTAGAAATATCTCAACCAGGTTGGGGTCTGGAATGATTCCCCCATTCCTTCGTGAAATGTGGATTGATTAAAATGTGATTTTATATACAAAAAATACAAAAAATCTTGGTACAAAAGAACTCCTTATATTAGCCTCAGGCCTTTAAAAATGCTGGTTGAACCCATACTAGTTTTCCCACATTTTTTTATGTTCTCATTTTGCTGAGATGGTACATTTGGCAATACATTTTCGTCTTTATTCTCCTTGCTTGCATTTTCTTCAGAACTGGCAAAGGCCTAGTTTATATTGGAAGCAATTTAATGCCCAAAGGGCTCATTCAACATATAAAGTTAAAAAAGAAAGAAAAAAAAATTGCATAGCTGGACATCTTTGCAAAGTGTATGGATTTATAATTTATAATGTGTTTCAAAATGAAGACAAAATGACTACCTAATATTTCAAACCAGCATTTGAAACATGGCCTGAGGCTTTAGGACGAGATAAGTAGCCCACATTTGCTTGGATAATGGATAATCCATAGTACCTTCTTGTTCCAAGCAAGAAGAACTCAATGTACCCAAGAGTGGAACACATTTCATTTTGAAATCATAAATTATATTACTTGTGTGTAAAGACACTATGTTTTGAAGAGAAACCATAAACTCAAATTAAGTTGATTTAAAATAGGACCAGCTTTGATGAAAGCACCTGTGGAACCAACATTATAGACTGACATTGAATGGTGACACACAACTGGCCATAGGTCTGATGATATTTTGGGTTTGAGGTACCTTAATTCAAATGTGCGGGATCTAACATAATGACATGCCGCGTGCAGTGTGGCGTATGACCAAATCAACAAATTCAAACACGTGCCAGGAAGCATGAGTCTCTGCGCTCATAATCTAGCGAGTAAAGAGTCCTCACATGTTCTTATATTGAAAATCCATCACTTTCTTGTCAAACGGTCAATGTTTTGGCAGTATTTTCTACACAAAAACTTCTTTCTCTATAAGTATAGTGGCAGGGTTCGCAAAGTTTAGTTATGACAGGCGTCATTAGAGATTTCTACTGCAGAGGAAAATAGTGCACATTTATGGAATCAAACGGAGTCCATAGACTCTATGTGTCCTGAGCTAAAATAATTTGATGTACTCAAACAAAAATGTAGCACACCAGGGTGTGCCGAGTTGCCAGACACAAGGAGCTGGATCGCCGGTTTATGGCCTTTATTGAGCATTATTATTAAAAAATGTATCAGGTACAAATGAAACTTCCTTACAAAGAACAGCATAAAATAAACCACACTGAACCATAATGAAGACTCTCTCAGCTTTACCCAATGCAACACTACCACATACTTTCTCCTCTTAATTTTTGAGTCACCCTTCCAACAGCTCTGCAGTCTGTTTTGAAAAATCCTTAATTCCATTAAGGGGAATCACACTCAGGTGTGTCAACCTGGTCCTGGATGAGGGTGTGTTTGCAGGTTGCAGGTCAATCCCGGTCTGCCAGGGGGCACGTCCTCAGAGCTGCATTCCTCAAAAAGCTAGACAACTTTGGATATGAAATATTTTTTGCCAGCTCGTGATATAGCAAAATTGTATTGCTTGTCAGAGATACTTTTTAAATGTTTGAACTGTATCCACATTCAAATATTTCAGGTTTTTTATAGATATACTAAACTAACCAGCAGTTATAGCAAGAAAAAGAAAATCATTTTTAATGACCGACACTTAACCAGGATGTCTTTGTATGTCCAGGGGGAAATGAGGTGCTGATAGAATTAGGTTCTGAGAACTGTGAGGCAAGGGCCATTATAACTGCGTCACCATTGTCACTCTGAACAATGCTTCGGCCATTAATGACATTTGGGGAAAAATTAATCCACTGAATGACATGGGCAGCATCAGTGTAAATGTTTCGAAAACGGGCCCTGGGTAAAAAGTTGCGCTTTTCATACCCAGCCCACAAAGCCATGCTTGATTCTGCATTAAGCTGTTAGTGATGTGAATGGCGCCACAGACTTGAAGTACGGCTCCAATAAGGGAAAAAAGAAAAAAAAAATTATGGTCTGCACGTTAAAGTAATTACACAGCGAAGGGCTGAATCACAGCAACAGCATTCACTGTGTTATTTATCCTGGGGAATTGAAACATGAAGAGTTTACCATAACACGGTCTCATAATTTTTATTGCCATCTCTATTGATACTTTTCCCACATGTCCCTGTGATTTATATTGGTCTCCGAGGACCTCTCTACTGCTAACAGGGGAGTTGCAGCTTCTTACTGGACTCCACTACGTCTCTTACATAAATAAATAAAACATTAATGAGGACTCGCTCTCCCTCTCTCTCTTCCCAAAGCCCTCTCCCTCAAACACTCAGTCCCCATCTGTCTCAACTTCAGAAATGTCTGCTTCTCGTTGCTGAGAAGTTCTGCCACTCATCAGTGCTACAGAAAAGATTTTAAAAAAAATTCATCTGACCGCCCATACATATAACTACTGACTCCAAGAATAATCTTTAATTGTGAGGCCCCTTTGGTTCTTGTAAAAATGTCTTTTTTTGGCCAGGGAGTCCAAATTAGCCGATCTAAGCTTAGTCCCATTACTCTTGGGAACTTCTGGATTGCTGAACACTTCACTGCGTATTACCTTTTTTTTTTTCAATGGATTGGAATAATGCATAACACCAACCCAACATGCAGACCGGCCTCATGTCGAAGCACCACTCTTCTTAATCACCCAGCCCTTTTATCTACAGACAAAATCATGGGCGCCGACATGTTTGCTTTATTTACTTATGTATTTAACAGGGTAAAAATAAAAGTTTGTGTGATTTCATATACATAGAAAAAATTAGAACATGTTTAGAACAGATGAGAACTATCGCAATAGGGCAGCTACAGTCTCACCCTTTTAATTTAATCTGTATAAATTATATATATTATATACTCTGTATAAGACATCATATTAATGGCATAAATTATTTATAAATATAGTCTACAAAAATTTTGTTTGAAGCAAAAAGTATTGAACGCTTATAAATGTAATATTACCTAGCTAGAGAGAGTTTTAATTTGCTAGAGTGGACTTTCTAGCCAGAAATGATGTAAATGTTTTCTAAGTCATGGCAACGGTCCTGGCAATGAACACATATTATATTGCCATTATGACGCAATTTGGCAGCTGGATGTATTTTGGCATGGGGGTTACTGTAAAAGTTTTGGTGGGTGCTGAGCAACTGCTACTTATTTTCACTGGGTGCTAGAGCCCCGCGGTGCTCCCCGAAATGGAGTCAGCACCTATGCCCGCAATGTTCTCAAAGTGTGACATTAACGCCCCTGGATAAGCTGGAAGAACCCTCCAAACTGCGTTCACTTCCGAAAGAACCCTCCACACTGCATTCACTTCCGAAAGAACCCTCCAAACTGCGTTCACTTCCGATGCAGGGAGTGGGGGTTCCCTTCCTTCTTTTATACTTCCACTACGGGAGTTTCCTCTGTACTTTTACTTTATTCTCTGAGGACTCAAAGGTTCCCCTTCATAAAGACTGCGCATTATCACCAGGGAATGACTACCACAGTATTGGTTGCAGTGTGGTGAAGTGGTAAGACACTGGACTTGTAATCAGAAGTTTGTTGCTTTAAAAAGTTATCGCAGTCTTTAATCTGTTTATGGCCTTTCACTCATGTCACACGGCCCTCTACTATTTCGACTGCAACGTTTTGTCATAATACCTTCTATTGCTCTTTTGCGAGGCCTAGTTCTGCAGACAGAGAAAGTTCATTGTTACCCACAATAAAAACACCATTCAGACTAGGCGTCCATTAAAGCCCTTGGCATTAAATACACTATATGGCAAAAAGTATGTGGACAACCCTTCAAATGAGTGGATTTAGCTATTTCAGCCACACTTGTTGCTGACAAGTGTATACAATAGAGCACATAGTCATGGAATCTCCATAGACAAACATTGGCAGTAGGCCTGTACTGATGAGCTCAGTGACTTTCAATGGGGCATCATAGGATTCCATCTTTCAGTTCATCCAACAAACAAGTCAGTTCATCAAATTTCTGCCCTGCCAGAGCTGCCCTGGTCAACTGTAAGTGCTATTATTGTGAAGTGGAAAACATCTAGGAGCAACTATATCTCAGCCATGAAGTGGTAGGCCACAAAAGCTCACAGAACGGGATTGCTGATTGCTGTTCGTAGCACGTAAAAACTGCCTTGGGTTACAGCACTCACTACCAAGTCCCAAACTGCCTCTGGAAGCAACGTCAGCACTGTTAGCCAAGTAGCTGTGCGCAAGATCAACATCCATAATGCCAAGTGTTGGCTGGAAAGGTGTAAAGCTCGCCATTGGACTCTGGAGAAGTGGAAACGCAATCTCTGGAGTGATGAATCACGCTTCACCATCTGGCAGTCTAAGTTTGGCAAATACCAGGAGAACGCTACCTGCTCGAATACTCAGTGCCAATTGTAAAGTTTGGTGGAGGAGGATCAGTAGCAACAGTTTGGGTAAGGGCTTTTTCCTGTTTCAGCATGATGACGCATCCGTGCACAAAGCGAGGTCCTCACAAAAAAAGATTTGTCATGGTCAGCGTGGAAGAACTTGACTGGCCTGCACATAGCCCTGACCTCAACCCCATCAAACATCTCTGGGATGAATTTTAAGGCCAACTGCGAGCCAGGCCTAATCACCCAACATCAGTGCCCGACCACACTAATGCACTAATGTGGCTGAACAGAAGCAACAGATTTTGGAATGGGATGTTCGACCAGGAGGTGTCCACATACTTTTGGCAAAGTAGTGTAGAAGGGTAGGCTGTACTGGTCATTTACAAAACTCAAAAGACAAATAAACAAACAAATTTGAAGCAGACATTGTTTGACAACAACAATTTCAAACTTTTGTAAGATATTATAATAATACCCTTGCATAAAAGTGTAAAATGTCAGCACTCGTTAAAATGTATTTTTATGAAGGTAAAGTATTTGGAAATGTAATAGATGGAAAGTGCCAGATAGAAATCTTGGCAGGCCTAGGGCAGGGCGACACTCCCACAGCATGCATGTGGTTCTGTTGAGGTTGGACTTGACTTGTCTTCTTTAAAATTTTGGTCCCTGTCCTATCACATGGCTGACTGTGCTCTAAGATCTGCTGCTAAAAGGCGCAGAGATATTCTAACCCCAGCTATGA
>JAOVYW010000093.1:1652961-1663218 GCA_025775045.1 Hiodon tergisus | reverse complement strand
GAAAAGCAGAGAAAGCTTTCCCAATGAGAGCAAGCAATCTTGAGTCAAACGTCAAGCAGTTCTCCCTCAGTTTCGTACTCTCTCGCAGCTCTAAAAATCTAGGCTCTCTTTGATGGTGAATGTCGCCATCTGTTGGATATGTCCTGTAGTTGCCATACAGCACTTGTAGGCCAGCTTGTAGGACAGTGGTGGAAGATTACTTGGGTTATCCTACCCTGGGTAGGGATCAGTCAATTGCGTTCCATTCGGTGTTCACAGTCTCAGATTCCAGCCAACGAATCACAATAGTACGACTCCTTCTTTCCATGGACATATCGCTTTCCCCTTAAGCGACTGAGCCAGCTGGGACTGAACCACCTTAAGATTGATACAACTGCAATAAATATGTGCAGAGGTTGTGAAAGTGGATGAGTGAGACTGTAGGTTAAACTTCAGTGAGTGTTTATTTCTTTAGCAAATATCCAGATGTTTAAATGGATAAAGCACAAATCCACAATCTATGTCAGTCACACTTGGTAAAGGTATGTGCTAAGCAAATACTATTAATACATTTAGTAATGAATAATAGAGTACCTTGTTTCACTTTAATCCTCAGATAAGCAGGAGCATTTGACACCAGAGAATAAAATACAAGTGCATGAATTTGGGGGGAAATAATTAATTTGTTCTTTAAGTTGTGCCGTCCTGTGCAAAGCAACACAGTTTGGTCTTGGAAGTGGTTTGTAACAGGTATCCTTTTAAAACAGACAGCATACACACGTTTTCAAGGCGTCGTAGTACATGGACTTAGCTTTGACAGAACAGACAAGTAGAGGCCTCAGACAATGTGCGTCACTGACAGAGCCTATTTATCACGTGAGATTGTTAGACAGCTCTCACCTTGCATGGGATATGACTATACATGATCGGACCTGTTATTCGGGACATGACTGAACCTGTCAGATGAGACATCCGGGTCACTGAATCTGCTGTGAAAGTCAACTGGGTGTCTAGTCAGGGTGAACGGAGCCTTGGCTAGTTATTTTAGCTAACCGGTGACTGGAGCATATGTGCATATTATTTCACGTTCAGTTTTGTAAGATAGAGACTTAGTAAAATTATGATCACTGTTTGGTTAGCATTGACACAGACACCTCCAAATTGTTATGAATGACTCCTCTACAAACATACTCAAATCTGATTTTTAGATTGAAAACACAGCATAGTTTTAATATCAGCCATCTTCATATAATTGTTAGCAGGTCATTTCTGCATTTCCTTTTGCTGATCTGTAAAACCGTTCGGCCTGGAAGAGCCTCATTACTGCTCTATGCTAAACCAACTGCAGAGAGAATTTGCTGAGCAAATACTTTGTATATACGATTTCTTCTGTTTCTCTTCCATAAATCACTAACACCCACACATTACCCTCTGACAGAAATCAGAAATTTCACAAAGCCAATTCTGATGTCAAATACATTCATTGATAAATGAATGTATTAAAAAAAAAAAAAACATTTAATGCAAAATAAATGGATTTAAAAAGTAACAAAAAACATTTAATAACATTAAAACTTTACATAGTTTTGATACCCTTTCCTATAATGCCTTCACACATCGTTTATTGACAATTACCTCATATTGACGTGCACAATACACTACTCCAAGGTATACATTTATATAATTCCTTTTCCATAAATGCAGTACAATTCTAACAGAAACCTTTCTTGTTACACCTTAATTCCACGCAGCTTGCAAATAATAATAATTTTTAAAAACGCAGTCCACACCTCTACATGTTGTGTATGTGGTACTGTGGGAGTGAAGCAGGATAATATCTTTGATTTAATTACTTGTCATTAGATAACTTAAACAGTTTTGTCTGTGTCCTTTACCTCAGTTCTGAACACACCTGTATTCTGCTGTGCTAAATCTCCTCACTAAACGAGCAATAGTCAGTCCGTTAAGAGAATAAAACGCGTAATCTTGCTGTCTCCTACTTGCTACAAAACATAGTTGAGATGTATATAGTTATATAAAAATTGTCTCGGCTTTCTGCAGTCTGGTGTCCAGTCATTTGTATTGAAAGGACCATTTCTCCCACACATTTTCGTTGTGCTTATAACCAATAAAACAGAATACAGCAAACCATTTAACTTTAATTAAATTCAATTTTACCCTCTCTCTGGGTAAATAAATAGGCACATTGTCTCTCAATTTCTTTATTCAATTTAACTGATTTAGATTCGGCGATCACGCCACACAATAACACAACAAGAAATTATATAGTGTGAAATAAATATACAGTACAATGCAGTTTTCACGCATTGCCTTAACAGCCTCTTTCTAAATTTCGACAACCCCTTTTACAGGTTTGTATCATGAGGTAGTTAGTATAGTGGCAGAGCGCTAGTCGAGGGTTCCAGGGGGCGACCGGGTGGCTTTGGGCCAGTTGTCAGCTTCCCAACGCCAAGGAGGTCTCATCGTCGGCAGCTGGCTGTTGTCGTCTTACAGCTGCAGCCAGAGCAACAGCACACCGGCCAGGGCACACTGGTACTGCGGTGTGTTAGTGAGGTGGTTGGGGGCGCCGTTGCAGAGGTCAGAATCGCAGCAGTGGATATGCACCCCGGGGAGCTCCTGCTGCTGGCAATGTCGAGACGTGGCGCAGCCGCTGGTCAGCACGATCCCCAGTGCAGCTGCAACAAAGTGTGGGTGACAGGGGAGGCATTTGGTTAGCAGGAAGAAAGAGAAGAGGGAAGAGCCAGGATCACTGGGAAAAGCAGGAGCTAATCCAGGGAACAAGGGGGTTGGACTGGACACTAAGCATATGATAAGAGAGCAGCTGTATGGACTCGGAGATCGCAGAATAATTACCTCAGGGCTCAGATCCAGCAGTTGCTCCGGATATTACATGACTGAAGGGAATCTTACTGTCTCATCAAGGAACTATCATTCTCATCAAACATCAAGTTGTGTTTGGACCCATAAGATGTTGTTGATGGTTTTTACGTGATAGACTGTCACTGAATTACAGTATTTGGGGTGGCAAATGTGACAAAAAATATTAATTATTATATGCACTTTTTACTCATATCTAAGTAATTATTTAATTTTAGGTTTTTTTAACTTCATTTGTGATGATATATACATTTAAGAACTAACTATTAAATAACAAAACATTTAATACATGTTTTCATTGATTATGAATGTTTTAATTATTTATTTAATTATTGTTATTATTTTATTAAATAATTATCAAATGTTTGTTTTATTACAGCAGGTCTACTCTGGTGGGAGCTGGAGGTCCTAGAGACACTATTGTCAGTAATTCGTACAGGCATCTTTCAGTAATAACAGTCCCCGCAAACTCTGGATGCCTACCAGCTATGCCTCGGGGAACAGTTTTTGTGGTGGCGGACTCAGATACCATTGGTGGGCAACGTCGTGCTAGACTTTGTCAGCAGGGTGAGTATTCCGCTCAAGAGAGTGGTCATTGTTCAAATTTCCTTGGGCATGAGCTTGGGGGGCTTGGGGGAGTGAGGTCTTTCAGGGTATGCAGCTGGGAGCCACACTGTTTCCTTTGGACCAGGTGGATTTAGCCCAGAGAGTATGGAGGGATGCCATTTCACATGACTCAAGCGAGAAAAGTGTTTTTAAATTCTCAGTTGGGCTAGTGTACTGGTAGGTGGAGGTAGATCCCACAGACTGTGAAAACATTGCGTTCGTGACCATGCTCAACACAAATCAGAGACTAATGCTAATGATACACCTGGATGATATGGTGATGTGTTCAAGCTTCAAGCAGCTGAGGCAGTTTGGATTGAAAATGCACAAGAACCAGCTCCAACAACGAGAGGTGAGGTACCTCGGCCACATCATAATTTGAGCAGGGATGGCGACCAATCTGGACAAGACAGCAACAGTATGGCACTGGCCAGAGCATGAGACAGAGTGACAGGTGAGGGCCTACCTGGGATTCGCCTGGGATTTATTCCATCTTTTTTCCAGGATTGCAGCCCCCCCTGCACCTAATATTGACTGGCACGGTGGCTTCAGGGAAGAAGAATCAGGCAGTGAACTAGACCAGTGCGTGTCAGCTAGAATTTGAGAAGCTGAAGGCAGCCTTCCTTTATGAGAATCGCTCACCAGCCAGTATATATGAGTAGGTAGGAGTCTCCAGGGTGCCCATGAAATGTATGGTTTCCAGCAGAGAGGGACAATGCTACTTCAGGACCTGCCTTGGCCACTGTCCATTGTCAGACGTCTTCCCCCATTTCTAGCCAAAAGAAACGCTGCTGAAGGGATGCACTTAAGGTTTTTCATCTGGACCCACAAGCAGAATGCAGCAGATGGAAGGTAAAAATAGAATTTGCAGAGCTTCTGGGCCATTTAGTATTGTGGTAAATTTACAGGAGACCAGGATTCAAACCTCGGCATTGCCATAAGTCCTCCTCAGAACTTTCAAAAGAAGGTTTCACAAATCTAAGTATTTTAGCTAGTTTGCTTGGCCTGCTCATAATTAAAGATGGTTAATCGTTGAAATGAACAGGTTCAGAGTTGCGCTACAATTATTCAGGAATGCAGTCGTAATGCAGTAGGTAAGTCTCCAGAGAAAGATTTGAAAAGGGCAGGTCACTCAGATTTCAGCCTTAAACCTATAGAATGTCAATGAGAGCTGGATTTTGAGATGAACATACCAGCAGTCATCAATCATCTTTCTAAATGTCAGCCTTACTAAATTAGTAAATGGTTGACTGTGGTTTGCACAGTTCGAAGGTCCACACCAGGATTATCAACATAATTTGTTAACAACAATATTATGGTATAGTGTTGATAATAAAATCCCCATTCAATTAGATTAAAACCAAGAAAGATGTTTAAAACTTACTGCAACCTGAAGCAAATACTTGCTTTACTTGTATGTTAATTTAAAAAGTGAGTTTTTATTTTTATTAATGAAACAATACACATAAAACAATGAATTTTAATTCATCTTTGTATAAGATACTGAAAGTTATGGCATTAGTTGGTTATATACCATAAAAGTTTAATATATTTTAGTCAAAAATATGCTTGTATGTCTTAGTAATATCTTAGTAAATCTCAACATTTGATTTCGATCAGTAGGTAGAATGGTGGGTATTGGAAACCAGTTTGTTTCAGGTTTGAATCAAAAGATTGCTTGCCATGGTTGTACTGCAATATTATTGTACTGATATTGTTTTCCGGAACCTGAATTGCTTTGGTACGTTATCCAACTGTGTCAGCTTAAAAAGTGTAAAATTCTTAGGTAAATAACTCAAAAGTGATAAGAACTAAGCAAGTTAAAAATAATACGCAGCTCAAAAACAATTATAAAAGAAATGTTACTGTTAATTATTATCAAAACCACTGTTAAAATGCTCTACTGCAGGCAAAGAGCGATAAATACCGGCAGAGTGATTTTACACATAGACAGAACAAAAGCTGCATTCATTATAAATTAGACTAAATCACCCTTCTTCTCATTTTTTTAATTAAGGCCTGCTATATTGCAGCGGAAGTAATATTACAGGCTTAGGCTTACGCAATGTATAGGGCCAAAGGTTGAAGTTGGAAAACCACTCACCGCTCTCTGTCTTGATGCAGAAGCGGTGCTTGAAACCCTTGTGGGAATGAGTGCAGGTAATGACCTCAGGGTTGGAGCAGCCCACGTCCACGTACCGGCGTCCCTGGATGATGTTACAACCATAGCACTGCAGCCCGAGGCCTTAGTAAACAGCATAAACAGGGACATGTCATTGTGTGTGGTATTCTTTTCTCCGGGCCACAGTCTTACCCTTCCAAAACAGCACACCCTTTTTTCAGTCATGGCAACGGAATCCAGTTAGTGGGAGTGAAAACGACACAACGTCCGTCCCCATTCCACAGATAACCATTGCTCTGTAAGCCATAAAAAGGTGTTGAATGTGTAAAATACTTCTATGTCAATTAGTTAATACTGAGTGTAAACATATATGGTAAAGGACCTTCATTCTTAGCTGTTACAAATATTGCCATTCATCGAGAAAAAACTAAAATGCATCCCATATTATTTCTCTCCTTGTCTGTGTTTTCCTGTTCTCACCCTAGGTTCCAGACTTTCACAACAAAGGTATAACGTATTGGCCTAAAAAAAACATCAGTAATGACTTATTTGCTTGGTGTCTTTGCACCTGCCTCTAGCTCTCTTAAAACAAAACAATCAATCAATTCCGCTGTTTACTGCGGCAATAAGAATACGGAATTAGATAGATAGGTTATTGTGGTCTCATTATTGGGTAGAATAATGGCGCCGCAATCTCTGATAATAGATTGTTTGTCTTCCTGGAAAATAAATGTTCATTAAAGATTAAAGAAGCTCAGTCTGTCTTTTTCTTTTCTGCTATCCCCCAGGTTGCTTCTGCCTGCGCTGTTGTCTTACATGATTATTCTGGTGGGATTTGAGCATCCATCAGATTAATGGGATAATCTTATTAGAGCTAAAACGATTGTGGATTTCATTCACCTGCACCTGACCTGTGTGATTACCAAAGGAGCTGGTGCTAGTTACCTCACCCTGATTATGATCATTGCATTCGCTAGCTCTGTTCTCTTGGGGGTAATACTGTTGTCATCCACTTAAACAGCCACCCTAAAGGGAACTTGATTACTTCAAATGCTCTTACAAAGATCACTTAAGATATGCTGAAAGTAATCTGGCCTTTAACGTCACTTTAGCGTGTTACAATTCCAATTAATATAACGTTATAACAGGGGAAAGTACTTGACATGGCAGATTGCAGGAAATGCCCTTTCACATACATTGCAATTATATACGCCAAGGGAAAGCTTTGATAAGGATTTGCTAGTTTGAGAAGCAGAAACATCATTTGCTAGGACTAAACCCATCTCATATTCAGTAGAATATTATATATATACCCTTTGGAATATTCTCCCTTAGTAACCAAATGTGGTATGAGTTAGGCTAGTATTAGTTAGGGTAGTCAATATTATCAGATGTGTAAGCTGAGAGAAGAATAAAACACATTCTGTTTCTGTCCGATTGTGCTAAATTATCTTTAGCACACACTATTTAAGCTATCAATTTAAAAAAGAAAAGAAAGTGTTTTTACCCGGAGAGCAAGACTCTGTATTTATGCCTTCAAACTAATTATGGTAATTATAGTAATTTGAAGAGCAAGATAACTGTGTTCAAACTAATGGTGTGTCAACATCCCAGGATAAATACAGCGGTAATAACAGATGCATGTAGAGCGGTTATTTGTTAGATCTGCCTAATTACTTAATGGGACCTGTTACGACTAAAGAAGTACTCTAGATAAAGAGTGGGCATATTAAATGGCTAACCAAAGAATACATCATCTCAACACTACACAGACTTTAGGAATGGTTGTGATTTTGTCATTCGGGTTTTGCCTAATGAAGAAATTATTGATACCAACATTTACCCGTTTTCAGGACAAATGTGAATGGAAAGAAAAATATTTAATTGCAAAGCAATTAATCTGTAATCCCCACCAATTTCCCCTACAGCACTCTAGAATTGGCTAGCTGGAGATATTTGAGATTTTTCTAAAAATGAGTTAAAAAAATAAAATAAATTATGTTACAATTATTGCAAATACAGTGCATTCTGCTTAAATTACAATTCAATTTTAGAATTGCTAGGAGTTAGTGCAAGGCTGAAGAGCTTGAGCGTTGTGTGAGCGTTGTGTGAGCGTTGCATTTTAAGGGTATTGGTTTTTCTTAAATATGATGCTCTATTCCACTAGTGATGTTGAAACCCTATGAATGTAATACACTAGTTTACATTATCACATACTAGAGCATTCACCTAGTCCTAGAAAAACTGACATGAAATCCTTATAAGAAGGATTCATTAAAACCCTTTTCATTCAAATGATTCGTTCAAAATGTTAAGCAATGTCAAATGGGAGAGGTGTGAAGTGAAATTAAAAGATTTTTTCAAAAGTTAACATCAAGACATAAAAAGATCTTATTTTATATAATCCTTTCCCTTAAAGACAATGTACCAAGAAACGTTGAACCGGCAGGTCATTGTTCAGTTTATTACATAAATAGAAAGAGGTGTACAGGCTAATGAACCTATTCAACACCTGAAAAGGGTTTTTGAACAAAAAAGGTCTCAAAATAATAATTGAACAACGAAAGAGCTATTTTCTCCTCTGGTTAAGAGGCTTTTAGACACGTATGCAAGCATTTAAACACACACACACACACACACACACACACACACACACACACACACACACACACACACGCAAACACTATTGCACAATTCCTACACTTACCCTGCCAGACGAGGAATTCTGATGTCAGTATGAATCCAAACCAATATACTATGCAAGTCTGGAAAGTCATGGATGCAGCGCTGGGGTTGAGAGAAGGTTGAACTGAAGGTCTCATTTGGTTCCACTCCACAGGGAGTAGGGATATACTCGAGAGCGAACACAATGCAAGCCACTTTTCCTTGTAAAATACACACAATAGGAGTTTGAGCTGAAACAGCCAACAGGGGGGTGGCGGGGGAGAGAATCAAATAAACCAGCCTCTCCTCGAGTGGTCTGTATACGTCCCGATCAGGAGATTCAATGGGAAGACGGTGGGGTGTCTCAGTGTCGAGCATCACAAGCCTTCTTCCTCCCCGCTTGCCTCGCTCTCTTGGAGGAGGGGGCAGAAGGAAAGAACACTTCTCTTTAAAAAAAAAACAAAAAAAAACAGTCACCTGGAACAAGAGCAGAAAATAGGATCGGGTCTGATTGATGATCCTTTGCCTCTCATAATAATGCTGTCAAATTGTATTAGTGCCCATTTGTAATGTTCAAAAGCAATGGTGTGGAACGCCAGGGGACTAGGCTTATTTATTCTTTTCCCGCCCCAGGCAGATTCTCTCTGTTTAGTAATAGCATTCTGCATTAGCCCTGGAGGGGAATTCGATCTAATCAAGATTTAAAGATTAAATCATTTTTATTGAGTCGGTAATGCTGGGGATAAGTCCAGCTTTGGACTAAGCTCTGTTCCCTCCCCACCCAGAAAACATATGGTCTTGTTTGGTAGAACAGTCCCAGCGATTTTTTCACCCATATAAAGATATATTTACAGAGCAAGCGACAGACTGCCCTCGTAGAAATCATTTATTTTAAAAGGAGCTTTTGGTTGTATAATGATGCAGTTTTCTTTTTCACTGGCCACTCTGATGTATGTATATGTACGCATCCTGATACAGCATGGTGTGCTGAGGTAGGATGGGTAAGTGAAAATTGACAGTTGCCATTCACATTCAAGTTAAGTACCACCTACCTACTTTCTGCTAACCAACCACTGGATGGGAGTTTACACACTAAGACAGTTATTTATATAAGCAGCGCAGCCCTAAATAGCAATAAATCTTATGTGAGGATAAACAGTCAATTCAAAGTTCTTACTTCCCGCAGGGTCAATCTTTATTTATTAAGCCTTACAAAAAAACATTTATTGGCCTCTTTTTGTACCCTACCTTTTAATATCGATGGGTCACAATCAAATAGAGTCTCTCACACAAAGAGACAAAACCTTTTTCTTTAGCCTAACACTGCATGCACTTAGTTGATCTCATATGAAAAGCATCAGTACTGTGCAAAGTTTGAAATTCCCTTTTCGTGGGATGTCAATGGAACAAAATGAACGGGGAATTCCTGAATGGGGAGAGTGGCAAGGAAAGCAAGAGGAAAAATGTCTAGGCAGCTTCCCAAGAAAACAGAAATGAGATTCATGAAAAGTTAATTCTGCTCTGGGGCTCCAGTTCTGAGCATCTGCCATATCGCATGATCCAGAGAAAAACAAAAAAGCATCTTTTAAAAATGAGTTTTAGAAAGAAAAAAAGTCTGCGTGACTGCAATTACACACACACACACACACACACACACACGTGTCAGAATCTGACTGTTCTTGACAATCAAGCTAAACCACTGATGGCAAAAAACAACAACAACAAAGCAACTGACCCACACACCTTTTTAATTTAAAGATGGATCTAAGTTCGGTCCTGCAGCTCTTCCAGCTTTGTGGGATAAATCCTGTCTGGCCTCTTTAGCATCATCTAGGGATAGTTTTGCGCGTTTGGCACAATTTTATGATTATCGCCTTAATACTGGCACTTGCGGTTGAGATTAGCAGCTGAACCTTCTAGATCAGAAATTGCCATCTACTGCTGGAGAATCTGAAGTTACTGAAGGTTTGATAAATGTGCCTCTGCAC
>JAOVYW010000093.1:1624890-1652861 GCA_025775045.1 Hiodon tergisus | reverse complement strand
CACAGAGGCTTAAAATCCTGAAACCTCCTCTGCAGCACGTGTATATGTTTGCAAGAGTTACAGTAAATTTCCTGATATGTGTTTTGTGCAGTACTTACGTTCAATCATTTCGCTAAGTACTAGTACTAGTCATTCTGTTCATCGTCTTATACATCGGTCTGGTATCATCAGGCAGTAAATGATCTCCAGCTTTTATATGTCTGAAAAGTTGACCTTTGAAGCAGGCCCAATTTGGTCAGCAGAATTTCTAGGGAATGTGCATACAAATATGGCTCGACCAGGAGCAACGTTGTCCCTGTGCAAATGACACTGTGTGTGGCCTTGGGGGGGGGATTTCATTCCCAACGCCAGCCCATACTCCCACATCGCCACGAAACGCGAACATCCATGTCCCTTTCCTCTGAACCATAAAACCTGCTGTGACAGAAATCTTCATATTAGGGCCTTGGAATGGTAAGCCGATTTGGTCCAATGACGCCTTAAAATATTAAAAAGTCACAAGAAGTTGTGGAGAGGACTGAACAGAAATTCCATGACCCAACGCATTTCTTACATTCAACTGACTTTAAAGAACCAGATAAGGGGCTTGTACAGCAGTGTCATTGACATGAAGGCTAATCAAATCACAGTTAAATTAAATGTCTCTTTCCGCTGCAGAACCCAAAGCATGCATGCCTTTGATTAGTGTCTCTAGGCTCTTAGATAAATATTCTCTCTCAGAGACAACAACAACTTACTTTAATCTAAAAACCACTGCACATACAGTTAACACTCTAAAATTACAAAAGCAAACTTTTAAAGTTTGTTTTTGAAGTGCTTTTAAAATAAAATAAAAATTGTCGCCAAATGTATAGAAGCAATCTAAGCAAGTAACCTTGCTCATTGGTGCATCTTTCTCAGGCAATTGAAGGCTCTTAACTGACAAGTTAAATGGCCTGTTTGTCACTAGGCACTGCTACCATTTTCTCTCAGTGTCAACAATACACTGTTATTATCTATACCAGCAGGCTAGGCCAGGCCAGGCTATTTCCATAGCTGAGCCAAGCAGGGTCATAAAGTAACTGGGATTGGCTCAGTATCGCCGAAAGCTTCTCACAATAAGACAGGATGAAAAGCTTGTGAATTCATAAAGAGGTTTTTTTTTTTTTTGGAGTCCTCACTCAGACGTGTGGCTGCTGGCACAAGCCGGTTTCTAGATCCCGTCTATAAAAAAAAAAAAAGTGTGTAGCAGCAAGCTGGGTGTGCTTGATTCCAGAGCGGCCAGACACAGGGAAGCTGAGGGGTCATTCACATCATTTATTTGGTGTAACTGCAACCTATTTCAGCAACAAGAGATGAAAATACAAAGAAAAGAAGAAAAAAAAACCCTATTGAACCAATCTAACTCAATCGCCAAAGGTCTAACATTAATAGGCTAATCATTTTGCCTGTGGTCAAACATCAACTTTATTTCTCTTCTTTCACCAAGCAACCAAGCTAGGTAATAATAGAAAGCTATTGATGGGTAATTTCGCAAGCAGGTTATGATATCTCATCTAACATTAGTTAACTGTTCGACCTTGCTGTTGCCTTAACTGTGAATGCAACGGCAAGTGCTTACAAAATTCAGCTAAAAGCAAGACATGATATCAAATGAGATTCCCAAAGCATGCACATTATATTTTAATGTGAGTGTCAGGTGCATATTACAGTAGCAGTGCTCCTGGTTCCTTTAGACCTTTGGATTTCTATAGACCTTAAGACTGTTGAAT
Organism: Hiodon tergisus; assembly: GCA_025775045.1. NCBI lineage: Eukaryota > Metazoa > Chordata > Actinopteri > Hiodontiformes > Hiodontidae > Hiodon > Hiodon tergisus. The sequence goes on along the minus strand of JAOVYW010000093.1, from coordinate 1,651,110 downwards.
GGTTTGGGAAACACTGGCCTCTCTCTTTTTATGTAAGTCAAGTCCAAGTATGAAATACATGTAAAAACACGAATGATAAAAAATAATAATAATAAGTATTTTACTCATGAAATAACGTTTTTTTTTAGTAAGTAGGCTATGTTATTTCAAAAACTCTTATAATAAGCTGTTAAATACATTAATGTAAAGTGCAAGTAACGGGTTACCAAAGTTTGTTGATTTGATCCGAGCCTGGGTTCCTTTGAGAAGTGTATTTTGTGATTAAGTCTCACCGTTCCCTAGAGCTCCCTGCAAGGAATCAACTCCAAAATCTTAATATTTTTGAGTAAATTGAAACGCGCAGCGAAATGTCTTGTGGAAAGAAAGATAAACATATAAGCGACAGTCAATAAAGCCCGTCGATTAGGAGTGCTTAAGTGTGGCGCATGACCGTGAGTTATGTTTCCCGAGACTAAGGAGAAGGCGGTAACAAATGACAGTCATCTATCACACGATAGTGTGATAATTTACTTAATGATATTGGGCGTATCATTGTATGTAGGGCAATATTTCTATCTAAGGACATTAAGGCAAAAATACCAGTAAGTGCGTGGATTGATTTATCATTTAATTCTAATAATTAGTATTCAAATGTCGCAGAGGACATTTGCCATCGAATAATGCTTACTAGCTGACTGGCCGTTGAAGCACAGTTGTTTTCTAATGTTTGGGATGTCTTCAACCAGGGTCCGATGAGTCATAAAGATAAAAACAATTATTTGGGAGATCCCCTGCCCCCACCCGTCCATAAACCATATTGGTTAATCCCTCTGAATTTTAAAAGGTAAACCTATAGAAGAGCAAACATGGAGTCTGTCGATGAGGAAAAACAGCGGAACATTGTGCTGTTTTTGGTGTAGCCTTATCAAAACACAGAGAAGAGAGAGAGAGAGAGAAAACAAAATAGTCCAGATATTATACTTACCTACGTTGAGATTGGAAAAGAAGACAGTTTCACAAGCTGCCATTATGTTAACATTGTCGTATTAGCTTCACATTATACATGCATCTGTTTGGCAGACTTTAACGTGGCTATTAAGGCAGGATACATTCGGTCAACCAGAAAAATGCCAATAGAAAAGATACATAAAAGGTAGTTTAATAGTAAAATAATTTAAACAAGTAAGCACTCAATTATATTATATTGCTTTGCAGCATAAGTTTTATGAACAGGATTTACTGAATGTAATTTAAGAAAAGGTGTTTGACATTACATAAGACAACAACACAGTCATTTTCAAGTTGTGTAGTTGGCTTTAAATGCTGTTATTATTGTATTTGTTTAATTTTAGGAACTACTGCAATGAAAATTGTCCACATTTATTCTATTATTATTCAAATGTCTACCCAACAATAGCAGTCTGACCAAGACCCAATCTACTAAGTGTTGCACGTGTTTCATTAAAATATCGATATCATGTTAATGCTCATTACATTTTAAATAGTATTAAAGTACAATGACTGAAGCAATAATTTTAAACCATTAATGACAACTGAAATGAACTATATGTAAAAAATATTTTTAGAATATATAATTATTCGGAATACCTTTTTAATTATTTAAATACCTTCTTAGAAGAATGAGATCCCCAAAAAATCAGCTCCAGATACTAAAGATTTTATTGCCAAAGGTTAAAATTACAGTTACAAGTAATAATACTTTTTGTAGAAAAAAAACCAACAACCAAAAAAAAAAAAACCCACTATATGTAAACCTCAGCATGGATAATTATGTCCAACTGACTTTTGTTATGGAAAGCAGTTGTAAAATGATTCACCTTAAAGCATAAACAGTGCTACAAAACAGACAAATAAAAAATAGACAGGAAAAGCAGGGAGCATGAATCAATACGCCCTATGCCAAACGCACTCCTCACTAACTACTGGCATTGAAGCCATAAACCCAAGGGAAATCACAGTAGTGCAGGGTTATCAGTGTGGCTTAGTGGTTAAGTGATTGAACTTCCATCTCCAGGGAGGCATTGCTTTTGCACTACTAAGCAAAGTACTAAGCCTTTTATCAACTCCATTAGTATCTAGCTGTTTAAGTCAATAATTTGTAAGCAATACAAACTGACTACGAAATTAGTGTCAGTTAAGCAAATAAAATAAAACAATATAATATAGATATAACTTTCTTTTAACGTTCAAACCTTTCGACCATGAGAAAAAACAAGCACGTGGGAACTATGTAATGAGCTGACAATTCCTTTAGTGTGTATATGTTTTCTAATAGAATAATATTATTGTTTAATAAAAAAATAAAATAAAAACCCATTGGCTAATAGTTTGGATAGACTGCTAACGGCTTTATCCATTTTTATAATTGGGGTAGAACCATATAATTACTTACTAGCACCTTTTACTCTCTGCACAAAGAAAGAACAAATTATTTTGAGTATTTCCACATTTCTAAGTTTTACTACATTTACAGTAATTGGTCCTAATACAGTGCAAGCAGGAAAAGCAAAAAAAAAGATAGACCGTAGCGGAATAGTAAAATAGAATAAACAAATTTGAACATTTTGTACATTTTGAACAGATTTGAGTGTAAATTGTACGATGTGTAGCTTGATTGGTGCTGAAATTTGCCTTTGTAGATTTTATTCACATGATTGATGGTAAATATATTAATTGACAATCCAAACATCTCGAATTCATACTCCAATACAGTAGGTGGCGGTATAGTACCTTATTTTGGTTACGACCGAGAGTAAAACTAATCTACGAAAGCACAGAAGAATGTACAGAGCTATTTTGGTTGGAAAGTGAAGAGTTGGGAATGACACTAACTAACCAAAAATGCATTAAGCGGATATTGTTTAGCTGAATAATCGTATGGTTAGTTCGCTGTATTACCTGCATTTGTATAGCTTGCATGTCTTTCAAGGTAACTAACTGCCTGATAGCAACCAATGGGAAATATCTTAGCTAGTTAGCTATTTTTTAACTAGCAAGCGCATCGTTGAAGGGCAGTCCGCTCTCTCCGTGTAATACAATTAAACTAATGATGACGGACTAGTTCATATAATTAACAGTTGCTGGTTTAATTGACAGAAAATGCCGTTTTCCCTTTGTAAAATAATATGTTCCAGATTATGTCACCGTTTGAAATTAACCAATGAAACTGTTAACTAGCGATATATTAATTCAGAAACCGGCTAATATCTTGCTTGGTGACAGTCCTGTCTAAATGCATAGAGCCACGTAGCTAGCATTAATTAAGATAATCATATGGCTGACTATAGCGGCACCCTAAAATTTTGTTTGATTATTCGCTATCAAACTATAGATTAGATCACGTAAATATTTTAAAATTATACTGTGTAAGTGCGCACTTGTATTGTTTGCATTGCCAAATTAGAGACGTACTTCTATCGCGTGCTGGCTCACTCGTATTAGCAAAGTAGTAGCTGGCGAGATAAGTGAATTAAAGAGTCACGATTTCGTTTTCTATTAAGATAGAAAACGAAATGATGGCGAATTAATTGCTAAGACTGATATAGATAGGTCGCAACGGAACATGCCCTGATGTTTATTCGCAGCTAGTCTGCTGTTACAGTTGTATGACACCAAACAAAGTTGTCTTGCTTTTTAATAGACGCATCAACTGCTGCTGTAACTACACTGTGTTGTCCTGTCTGAAACAGACAGGCCGTGTCACATGGTAAGGCTGAGAGTATGGCAGACATTGAAAATGTCGACGATGACGTGCCTTTAATCCTCACCTGGGACGATGCCAACAGCGGTTTGCTGTCAGGCGAAGAACCAGAAAGGGTGGAAGTGACAAATGAAAGTAAGTTTGTTTGCCCTCATGCCATTCTCTAAACCAGTGTTTACCGCATCTCGAAGACATTGTTTCTAACAAACCTCATACAATTAACGTAACAAACTGAGCATATAGGCGGGGAACAATTGATAATCAATTTTACCTTTAATGTGTGTCATAAATTGTTATTTGATGACCGCGAACTTGATTGGTCTAATCTACAGGCTATTCGTTTCTAACGAAAACGTCATCGATCATGTTTCATTTTGGAGTAATTACATGGAAAAAATAGTTACATTGTGCTTTGAAAGCAACATTTGCGGAGGGGGAACGACATATGGGTGTAGCAGCTACTAAATGTCCCCTGCCTCTTTCGGTGCATTATTTAGTTGTAACATTGGTTTTTCTGTTAAGTCCGTATGGAGGGCTACAATCTATGGTTTCGTTTCTCTAGTTGGTTTAAGCACAACATAATAACCCCCTATGGAAGATGAAATGTGAAATTGAACTTACCCTTAGATTTCCGTCTGGGTTGACTCAAAACATTAAGCCAGGTACAGTGTTGGTACATAACCATTTGTAAGAGTGTAAAATTATAATAGATGTATTCATGAGTCTTTCAGAATAATAACTCTATCTGCCAAGCACAACCATTAAATGGCAGTAATGAAACTAATACCGGTGCATATGTCCTGCACTTGTCACGCTGGGTACAGGGCAGATGACCAATCAAACGCGCACATTTAACAGCAAGAAACAAGCAAGCAAATACGAAAATTAACAAAGAGCCTGTTTTTAAACGGTGTCAACTGCAAAAAGCTACCACTCATTCATTTTAACATCTGTTTTTAGTTTCCCTTTTTAACTGATATATTTTCCTCTCTATGGAGATTGCACATCCAATATAATGCCACTGTTAAACCTCAACTGAAAGATAATTCCTTATTGACTGTACTGGGGCGCAACTAAGCTGTGAAGTAAAGTAAAAAATCATTTTCATTTTCAACTTTTTTTTGGTCAGATTATTTCTCTTTCTAATCTAAATTTTGGAACCAGCTTCCGTCTACACGTAGGCCCCCAGAAAGGTAATTAGGCTTAAAAGAGGATGCTCTCATTCCATTGTGTCATCTGTGAATCTGGGAAGGCTGCACAGTGTCATTTCCAGGGACCACAATATAAACATTCTCTTAATTTACTCTTTCCTGAATTTTTTTTAAATATTATAAAAATATATATATATTTATGTAAGAACACTTTTTTAAATATTGATTAAGTATTAACATCCCACTGTTTGTTTTGTTGTTACATGCTGAGTTTACAAATATATTTATTACTTTAAATTTTAGTTCATACAGTGATTAATTTTTGAGGATTCTAAGCTTTTGCAAATTTAGGGATTGCTTGAACATTTTGGCTCTTTACAAACCATTCTAAACTCACAAAAGCGTACTGTTTGTGCTAATATCTTTAATTGTATTAAGCCACCACTAGACATAAACATTTCTATATAAAGCAATAATAATTGTAATAATGCCATAAATAAGGTATGATAATGTTCCTCGAAATTCCTTTACTTTCATGATCACTGTTTGCCATGATCAGTTCCTCTGTGTGGCATAAAATCCAGCTGGAACAATCACAACAGAATGCTGTAGCTTTAAAAAAAAAAAAAAGGGAACGACTAAAGATCACATGTTGTTGCGTCCACTTCATTAATCCGTCAGCTTTTGTACCTTCCCCACCCACTGGAAACTGCTCTCTCAGCACTGGCCCCCTTGCCTCGACCCCCCCCCCCCCCAGGCTGGTGTGGTGGCCAGTAGGAGGGTCCTCTGGAGCTTCCTGCCCCTGGTTTTGTGGGATGTGCCTTGTTCCCTGGGTGTTCCCTCTCGTGAACGGGGACAGGAAAACAGATTTTTAGCTGACCAGGACCTTTCTGGTCAACGGCTTGATGCGTGTGGAAAGATGCGGCGCATGGCAGAACATAGAAGGCTTCGCGAACGACCAGAGGGAACCAGGCCCAGCTGACACAAAAGGAAGTGTTTGTTTGTTTTGTTGAATCATTGCTAGAAGAAAAAAAAAAGTTTACTGACTAGATTTGGAACTATTGGCCAATTCCTGCGGTGTCTCTCAGGAGCCCCTGGAACTTTGTTTTTGCGCTGGTTTGGACGGAATGCTCTATTATCGTTGACCGCCAGACTGAAAACGTTTATTCATCTTGCGGAGGAAAATGCAGCCAGCTGGGTAAAGCACAAACAATGAATTGACCATCTGAATCGTGCATTTGTGCGGTACTGGTACAGACAGTGTCCTGTATGGGGAATCCGGCAAGGCGTTTCACCATGCTGGGATCTCCTGCACTTTGAGGAGCTTGCTGTGTTTTTCACTGCTATTCTGTCCCATGAAACGACACAAGCATTGGCATTTTTAAAATTGTATGCTTTTGTACTCTCAACACAAAGGAGGAAACCCTTTCCACAGGAACTTTTGGGCCTTCCTTTGTGGCCTCTGGACAGCTTTGTAAATTTGCTGGAACAAGCCTAGTTTTCAGGCGTTGTGTCTGTATCAGGCTAAAAATGGACGCCTAAGAGCGCAAAAGAAACTTCTGTGTCTTTTTGAGGTCAAGTGTGTAATTTGGAGCAGGAAAAAGGTGCCGTTTTTGCCATCAGAAATGACTTGAGTGGGACAAGAAGAAAGGGCTTGTTCCCCCTCGGTCGGGTTTGTGGAAATGTGCACTTATGGATGTTTACCATATGAGTGTTTTGTATCTGCCGAGACATACAAAGGAATCGTGGGTCAAATCCAGTCACGCGTGTATCTTTTGGATTCCTTTTAAAATGTGCCTATTTTGGTTGTGTGATTTTGTTTTATGATGGTTAAGGTTTCAGATTTCAAATGGGGGAACTATAGATGGAGATATTTGTCGTCCTGTTTATGTCATGCCCTGTTAATTTCTATCCTGCATGTAATCTAATCTTTAGAACATCTGACTTGAATTCACTAAAGTGAATACATTTTTGTCCCGTCTCAAAGGGACTTAATTTGGAAACAAATAGAATAATCTGATCTAGGACGAGGTGAAACGAGTAATCCCCATAGTGATGCGTGGTCACTTGCTTTCCCTGAAATCGAGGGAACAGAAAATGAAAATTGTATAAACAAGCCCAGCATTGTGTGTTGTGCAGGCTACTGTCCACTTACTTGGCCTTTAAAAGGTGCTGAAACTGAGAAAATTGCTAGTTTAAATGTCTCAGTGATAGCGGTCTGCTATTATTGTAGTCAGTGGAAGCCTGACCAACTTTGAGAGGTCCTCAGTTAAACGTTGATGGTTGAAGGGAGATGCTGATTCCATTGTATTAAGGGGAAGAAGGAAATCGTTGGAATTATCGAGATAACTTCTTTTAGCTGACGAGGAAGTGAAAATCCAGTGGTTAAAGCAGGTGCCACAACTCAACTGCTTTAACTAGAAGACCAACCACGACCTCCCGTTATAAGCCGTTTTAAGAGCGAGATTTTTACCTCGAGATAATAAGTGGCATGGACCTTGCCCTTGGACTGGCTGTGCAGCTATAACGTCAAACTTGAGTTACTGTCCCTGCTCAACTGGGATTGTAATGACAAGCCATGTACATCACCTGCAGAAATTGTTTTTATTTACTTGGTCTGAAGATTAATGGAGGAAATTATAATGTAAAGTTGGCTACGCAACTGGATTTGTAAAATGGTTTTTAAGAGTACAGTGTGACAGCCTCTGGATTTCTATAATTTTTTTATTTTTAATCGGTTTCCTTGGGGAAGCTTTGATGTCGGAGTGTCTCAGACTTGATCATAGTTGTATTGGTTTTGTTCTTTTTTCTTTATTATTTTTGCTACTGGATATAGTTTAAAAATAATTATTATTTTTTAAATGCTGTGTGTCATGGGTGTGAATGACCCATCTGGGTGTGCAGCCAGGCGATAAAGGCCAGATCGCTTCTGATAGGCGTTGAGGGGTCTGCAAATCACAAATCACAGCAGTGACACTGAGCGTTTGGCCATGCAGGCCGGTACTGGGCGTGTGAACAGGGCAGAACAGCCCGAGGACATCCCTTCACAGACCTCCTCCTATCTGCAGTTCGAGTCTGTTGGTATGTTAGTCACTAAACTCTTTAGGCTTAGTTCCTTCTGGTACCTGAAAACTGTACTTTTCACTCATGCCTTACCTGTAGCCCTGAAACCGTATGCAGTGCAACCGAGCACAATTCCATTTAATCCATCTAACCCAAAACTCGGCTTTCAACAGAATAATTAATGGTAGGAATAATTATTGTAAAAGTTCTGGAAAAGGTTTAGGTTATTGTTTCAGGAAATGCAAGATCATTTTTTTAAAAATTTTATCCTGTGTTTTTGCCTCGTCTTCACAGAATTGACTTTTTAAAGACATCTGTTAACATTCTTGTCATGTAAAGACATTCTTTCTTAAGTTTAAAACGGCTTTTGAAGTGCCCTTGGAAAAAAAGGTTGTCAAGTTGTTGTTTGGGGGCGGCGGGGGGTGTCGAATTTTAGTTTTATCATTGCTGCTGAAGGGACCCTGTTTGAAACTTCCTCTCTTATGTAGATGGTGGTGGCGGCTACGACATTAACAATGCTGTGATCCCTACACCGGGACTGAACCGGTTCCAGTTCAGTAGCCTGCAGCAGAGCTGGGAAATGAATTACCAGGAGGCCGCCATCTACCTGCAGGTAAGGAAGATCCTTATGCCTCGCTGTGTATTAAACAGAGCCCAAGGAGTTAACAGGGTTTAAGACTAGGTAGTCAGTGGTATGGATACTGGGAGGGAAAACTGATCGCGTTTTTGAGCAAAGCGGTTCTCCTGAAGTTCTGGTGAACTGGAAGGGGCGACGTAGCAATGACTGCTGCCAGTTGAATACCCCCCCCCCCCTTCACTGGCGCTCCTATTGTGCGCACGTCGCAGGAAGGCGAGAACAACGACAAGTTCTTCACCCACCCGCGGAACCCCAGGGCGCTTACCGCCTACCTATTCGCCCACAACCACCTCTTCTACATGATGGAGCTGCTGACGGCCCTGCTGCTCATGGTGCTGTCCCTCTCCGAGGCTCCGGCTGTACCCTCCCTGCGGCTGGACGTCTACGTAAGTGCTCCACAGCCCTCCTGGTTGTTTCACTGCACTGGGAACATGCTCTGTTCTGATTTCTGCTCGCTTTATAGAAGGCCAAAACTCTTTGCTTGGTTCCATAAAAAATATTTTTATGCTTCTAACCCTCAGTCCCCCCCCTCGCCCACATAGAATAATGAAGCTATATTATCTACGTGACTTTCTGAATTACTGAGCCTCATTTCCATAGCCTTTACAGTATCTTTTATTCCCCAGAACGATGCTTTTTTGAATTCCAGTCCTCAGTGTTCCCTTGTGTCTGCCGAGTTAAACTAACGATGAGCTTATTAAAAGGCCATTGCCATAATGTTCAGCTCTAAGCCAGGTGAGTATATTTAAGTTGAGGGTTCGATTAAGTAACTGACAACTCAACGATTAAGCTGGAACAAAAAGGCAAGTACTATAATTGAAAACCACTTCCTTAGAACAATGTGGTTGGTTTCTATCTGAACTAAAGAGGATTACAGGAAAGGGAAAGTACAGACAGAATATGACAGTATTCAGATGGTTTAAAAAGCAGCTCCTAGTGTGGAAATATTAATGGATAGGAAGCTAGGAAGTGTAGTACTTGACTGTTGTCATACAGTGCTGGAGATGACATTGCTGCAAAACACGAGTGCAATCGCAGGAATTGTTGCTGCAAGGTTCGCCTTTGCCTACAGGTTCACGCTACCCTTGAGCTGCTGGCGTTGGCCATGGTGGCCTTTGAGCTCTGCATGAAGCTGCGTTGGCTGGGCTTTCAGACCTTCATCCGCCACAAAAGGACCATGGTCAAGGTAACACGGTCTCGTTTCTACAGCAAGCTTTGATTTTGTTGCTTTCTTGTGGGCACTATTAGCGGCATTGGCAAACATTCCAGCTGATTGAACAGTTCATTGAATGGGCAACATTTGTGAACGAGTACAGACTTACGTAATGTTCAGTATAGTTTTTTTGTGTGGTTTGGGTGCAAAAACGCATAGATGACCTGTCAACCGTGATACTGTTTCGGAACGCTTCTGCACTTGAAGATGGCAAGATGGCAACACAGTACTATAAAATCCCGCGGAAATATGTGAATATTATTTGCATTCAAAGTGCTGGAGGAACATGTGGTCAAAGAGAGGTGGAGAGTTTTAGTGTCGCTGTTGGCACACTAAAACGCTCCACACTCATTGAGACATTTTAAGTAACAATTTCTCTGTTTCAGCACCTCTTAAAGACCAAGCAGTGTCGGCAATAGCGCAGGTCTCCATCAAAAATGCATAATTGTCCGATTTTGTATTGTCGCAACAAGGAAATTAGTATTGATTTGAACTAAATGATGTAAGTCACTCCTGACGAGATGTCCTCAGCAGAATTAAAGTGAAGCTTAAAGGGCACCCTCCAGCCGACCAAATAATTTCCTGGCTGTCCTCTACTAGACCTGCGTGCTGCTGCTCCAGTTCGTGGAGGCCATTGTGGTTCTCGTTCGGCAGCACTCCCACCTGCGGGTCACCCGGGCCCTCCGCCCCATCTTCCTGGTGGACTGCCGGTACTGCGGGGCCGTGCGCAGGTGGGGCCACGGGCAGGCGCTGTGTGTGTGTGTGACGTTGGGCCGGGGTGAAGCGAAAGCGCTAACCAGTCTGTCTCCACCGCTCAGAAACCTGCGGCAGATCTTCCAGTCCCTGCCTCCCTTCATTGATATTCTGCTGCTGCTCCTCTTCTTCATGCTCATCTTCTCCATCCTAGGTGAGCTCCATCACCCGTCGGCCTGCTCGTTCCTGTTGCTCAGGCAAGGCTAGGTCACGCTTAGTTTGGATTCCCCCGCCCCAATTTTTGGTGCAGTCCGGCTGGCCAGCTTTGTTTACCGAATGTGTCGTCGTCCTTATGTATCACCCAGAATGCTTATGTTTTTATTTTATTTCCTTAACAGGGTTTTTATTGTTCTCTTCAAATCCAGCAGACCCTGTAAGTAAGAGGTTTTTTCAGTCAGTATTGAAATGCATGTGTCCAATGTACATACTGCTTTTGTGTTTGGTGTCCCTTGAAACTTCACTGGCTTCTGTTCTCTTTTCAGTACTTCAGTAGTCTGGAAAACAGTGTTGTCAGCCTGTTTGTGCTTTTGACCACAGCCAAGTAAGCCGCCCTTCCTTCATAGTCGGCTCTAAACATAATTCTCTCTAGTGCTCACCTTTGCTGACTGAATGTGTATATGATATATGTGCTGATGGAGCAGAAGTTTTCTGAAGCTCGTACCTTGATTTTATATGGATCGGGTCTGACTCGATCCTTGGTGTTCGTCTTAGCTTTCCAGATGTAATGATGCCAGCGTACTCCAAGAACCGCTGGTCCTGTATATTCTTCATCGTTTACCTGTCTATCGAGCTTTACTTCATCATGAACTTGGTGGGTTTTCCTTACCGGCTCGCGCCACATTGTTGGGGTCAATCTTCCAGATACAGCTCGTTGTTGCTATGCTACTGATTTTGTTACGGAGGAAGCGCCATTGAAAAATGGCTCCATGTGTTGGAATGCGAACATGTATTTAAATTAATAGCCTAGAAGATGTTATATTTGTGGTTGTAGGGAGTTTATGTTGCACCTACCATAAATCTGGCAAAAACAAAGCAGTGGAGGTTTTCCGGTTACTTAAAATGGAAATCAGTAAAGAGAATACTGGTAACTGCTACTTGTCAGTGATACATTTCTGCGCATCAAAGGCTGCTTGCCTTTATTACAAGTTGAGTGAGTCAAGTTGGCATGTCTCCCTCCTTCCAGCTCCTTGCTGTGGTGTTCGACACCTTCAATGGTGTGGAGAAGATGAAGTTCAAATCGTTGCTCCTGCACAAGCGGTCAGCCGTAGACCACGCCTTCCATCTTCTCGTCAGCAGGCAGGTGAGGAGGTGGCCACAGCTACCGCCTTCCCTCGGGGGCTGTTCGGCTGATGGTCGGCCCAGACGCCTACGCTGAAAGACAGCCGTCAGGCACAGAGTGTTCCTTTGTGGTTATAATTCCACATTGCTCTTCTGTGCCTGGAACCAGTTGCCCCGTATTATAGAATAAAAGCTCTAGCCAGCGGAGTAAGACTTTTATTCTGATTTTTCCTTGTCCTCGCCTGGTGTTTTGATTTCGTCCTGCACTAGGAGGCATTTGCTGTGAGTGGTGACATTAGTTCCGTTACTGTCCTCATGCTTGACTTTTTCCCACTCCAATTTTACTGCCTAAAAATTGTCCTTCTGCGGGAGTCCGGGCTCGTAATTAACAAAGGTAGATGAACAACGAGCCTAGAATCCCTCCCAAGGACACTGTGTGTCCATATTTAATATGCTACGATTAGGCATATGTAGGCTTTATGGATATATTGGCAAACACTCTAGCGTTTCCCTCACCGTTAAATTGTAATATTGTAAATACGTTTGTACTACAGAAAACGTTTCTGAGTTGTCCTTTTCTCATGCTACTACCTAAAACCACCTTGGAGGAATCATTTTTGGACTCCTATTGGTTTCACTTAAGAATTGCCGATGATGATGATGATTGCAGGGATAATGTTCAGGAGCTCTTGGTAATCTGTGTTGCAGAGGCCTAACGGCGTGTCCCTCAAGCAGTTTGATGGGTTGATGAGGTTCTACCGGCCGCGGATGAGCGCCCGGGACCGGTTTCTCACTTTCAAGGCCCTCAACCAATCCAACGCCCCCATGCTCAGGTACCCCTGACTACCTGCTGCTGAAGATGTTTAGCCAATGATGAGAATACTACATGCCTGCTACCCTGTCATTTTTGACGCGATATATATCAACTTTGCTTGTGTTTGTGTGTATTGCCCTGACACTTTGACATTACTCTCGCACTACTTTAAAAGCTGCTGTAATCACTCTCCTGTATTGAGGAAAGGAATCATCTGTCCCTGTCCAGAGTTCAGGCTAACATTGTGCTCTTCTGCTGCAGCCTGGAGGACTTCTATAAATTCTACGAAGTGATCGGCTTGAAGTGGAAGGTAGGCGGCTGTGTTTGAGAGACCTATCGTCCTGCCATCTTGTTTTCTGAGAATGTTGACCACCCCTGTGTGCGTGTGTGCGTGTGTGTGTGCGTGTGTGTGTGCGTGTGTGCGTGTGTGTGTGTGTGTGTGCGCACCCCCCACAGGCACGGCGAAGTGGGGAATACTGGTTCGATGACCTACCACACACCACCTTCCTTATCTTCAAAGGTAGCCATCTGTCTACAGCACTGCAGTACATGTTTTTGCAGTTTCAATAAGTCCCTAGCTTTGCTATTTTAAGAGCTCAGCTGGCTGGGGTTGTTATGGAGAAGTGTGAAGGCCTTTATGGCCACTGTATTGAAGAAGTGTGAAGGCCTTTATGGCCACTGTATTGAAGAAGTGTGTTTGAAACTTAAAATTGGTTGTCATCACTTCTGGTGTTTGAGGGAAGTGAAATTTTAAGTTAATATGGAGTTTTCTTTTACAGGAATTAATATTGTTGTTAAATCCAGAGCTTTCCAGTATGCCATGTGTAAGTATTTGAATTCCAGTGTTGATAAACAAACCACAGACATACCTGTTCACTCAGAATTGCATAACTCACTTGCATTGATACAAAAGAATAAAAAGGCGTAATAAGAGTACCTTATGTCCCCCAGGAAGCAACGCTATGATTCTACATCTGCATTGACCTTTTTATCCCTTTAAACCGTAAACGCGGTTTTCCAGGACTAGTGTTTGCGGCCATGCTGGTCACATAAGAAGAATGTTTTGAATGCTTTTTGTGTTAAATAAAGAAAAATTCGCGTAGAACTTACCTTCTGCTTGCTCTCCTCCAAAGATGTCGTTGTAGCCGTAAATGGCGTGTGGATCTTGGTGGAGACGTTCAGGATGAACAGTAAGATGCCTCCTTTGTCCCTTTCTGTCCTGTGATTCCTGGCGGTGTTCTCCTGCAGCAGATGGCTGTGTGTGTGCGTCCTTCACCGAACAGTCCGGGCTCGGCGCAGTAGACGCACAGCGGTCGCGGATTTAACACAGATTCAGCTGCTCATTAACTGTTTGGGCTTGCTGTCCTTATCAGCGATACTCTGCATTGATTCTTGGTTGTGTTCTTTTCATGCAGGCGGTTTCTCCTGGTCTGTTGAGGTACCCTGGAGTTACATTGTCTTCCTACCCAGTAAGTTAACCATTAAGCACATTATTAGCCTGGAAAGTTGAAAAAATCTGGTGTCATTCGGGAAACTGAGCCATGTGACCAGATGATGGCAATGTTTTTGTAGTTATTGCTGCTGTAAGATTGCTGTAAGATTTTTTTTACCACATCAGCAGCTGAGACACAGAATGATCACAATGATCACCAAAAAAGCTGTGACTTTAGATTGGTGCAGTTCCCGGCGGCTCCAGCAGAGTGTACTGTTTGGCCATAGTCGTATAGCTGCCCAGCTTGAAAAAAGATCCATGTGTTCCTCTGTCTCTTGTCTGCAGTTTATGGAGTGGAAATGCTGTTAAAAATCACTGGCCTGGGACCCATGGAGTACTTCAGCTCAGGGTGGAACCTGTGAGTACCTAATTTGACAAATTCCTCCACAGGTAAACTCAATTTTAGCCCGATTTGTTTCATTTCAAGTTGTAGATTCTGTTTGAATGCTCATAGATAAGTACATATCCAACCAACAAAATGTTACCACACACATTATTAAACAAGGCAATTTTATAATAAAAATCGTTAGTATTCAAGTACTGAAGTTAATGCAGTCATGAGGCTTTATAATGCATTTGTAGAGCTTTTAGCCTTTTGTTGAGTGGGTGATAAATGTCTAAAATGGAAATGTCCTGTGTGGAATATCCCAGTGGCTGGACTTAGCCCTTTAGACGTCCTGGGTCTGCTTGACAGCAGGTGCTCCTCCCTCGCCCCTACAGGTTTGATTTCTCTGTGACCTTCTTCGCCTTCCTGGGCCTAATTGCCTTGGCCTTCCCCAACTTGGAGCCATTCTATTTTGTGGTGGTTCTGCGGCCCCTCCAGCTCCTCCGGTGAGGCGCCCACATAAAAAAAAAAAAAGGCCTCTTAAGGAGTGAGAGGCTACGCCCCGGTATTCTCAGGCTTAGAGGAACGCTATTGGCCGGCCGAGCTGCCATTCAACGGCCTTTGTCTCCTACAGGCTGTTCAAAATCAAGCAGCGGTATCGCAACGTCCTGGACACCATGTTTGAGCTCTTCCCCAGGATGGCAAGGTAAAACCAGTGTGTTCTGCGTTGTGTCCATTTGGTCCGTTCTGTGCGTCCGTATTGTGTTGGTTAGATGAGGTTTGTGTCGTTCGGCGTGCTGCGTGTCTGTGAGGCCTGGCTCGGTGCGTCTGTGAGCAGTGTTTCAGAGCACGCGTCTGCTCAGGGTTGAATCGCGTCCGGTTAGCATTGGTGTATTCTGTGCCTTGTCCGTTTGTCTGTTTGTCTGTAAGCACTCCAGCAGCCTAGGACACTGGAGCCGATTGAATGAGGCTGTTTCTTCATCACCACAGTCTAGGTCTGACTCTCATCATCTTCTACTACTCCTTTGCCATTGTGGGGATGGAGTTCTTCGCTGACGTTATCTTTCCCAACTGCTGCAAGTAGGCCTTACTGTTACTTTACCATTCCTCCTGTAGCTAATGCACACAGGGCAGTTTCAAAGCCAAGTCTCCTGAAAAAGCTAGTCGCAGAAGGCATGTCGTGCGTCATTAATTGCTTTAGTTGTGTACAGTGCTCAAGAAACCCAGATCATTGAGTATAATTAACACGTGAATGTTGGGTTGTGGACAAGCATGCCAAATGCGTTTCCTCTGCTGTAGCAACAGTACAGTGGCCGACTCCTACAGGCTGATTAACAACACAGTTGGAAACCGCACTGTGCTGGATGAGGGCTACTACTATCTCAACAACTTCAACAACATCCTCAGCAGCTTTGGTAAAATGGCCCGCGCAACACACCCTTGCTGTACTGCATCAGGTCTATACTGTGTGGGGCCGTGCTCCCGCCGCCATTCTGCAGTCGATTAACAGAGCGCGCTGGGTTTCGGCCCCCGGGAACACCGCAAGGTCATTGAACCCACAGCGTGTAATTACTATCTCCTTGTGTTTGCAATATTCTGACTAGCCAATTTAATTTAATCTCAGAATTCATTTTTTATTGGTTTTTTTCAGTGACGTTGTTTGAGCTGACGGTTGTCAACAACTGGTATATTACAATGGTAAGAAAAATAAGCTTTAAAACGTGTTGCCTATATATTCCTTTCGTGTACGCCTGTCTTAATTATTTCTGTCCAGCTGGTAACTGACTTTTAGTTCTAACGAGTTGGAAGAAGTTGCTTGCGGTGTTGGAACAGTGGGTTCTTTCCCAGCTGCTGTCGAGGATTATCTGATTGCTGCTAAATAGCTGAGCCCCCTACCTAAACCTCAAGTCTCGACTGTAGGTTGGTGTCCTGCATTAATAAATCATTTGTCCCCGTGTTAGGAAGGGGTGACATCAGAGACAAGTCACTGGAGCAGACTCTATTTCATGACCTTCTACATCGTTACCATGGTGAGGCCCAATTTCTACACTCCTTCAGTTCAATTTCCAAAGATGAATTGCTAAGCCCATTTCGCTCTGGGAAAATGTTGCTTAGCTACAGACCAGATTGGTTTGTTTTCTTGTCTATGATTAAACTGTATTTATAGAATCCATTTGTATGTTGAATTGATTGCTGTAAGTGCTCAGGTAAAACAAGACTTTGTGGGCTTTTAATTTGACCATAACCTCTACCACCCAATTGGTAGGCAGAATTATTAAGTTCGCTTTGGTATTCTACAGCCACCATCTAATAATTCATTCATACTGGTAAATCTATTTGGATTTGAATGAACTTTGATGCCCCTAATTAATGATAATAGATAAATCCCATACTATGCATTTTGAGAGCTTCTCTTTTTGTCCGACAAAGGTTGTCATGACCATCATTGTGGCCTTCATTCTGGATGCCTTCGTCTTCAGAATGAACTACAGCCGCAAGAAC
Source organism: Hiodon tergisus (assembly GCA_025775045.1). Taxonomy (NCBI): domain Eukaryota; kingdom Metazoa; phylum Chordata; class Actinopteri; order Hiodontiformes; family Hiodontidae; genus Hiodon; species Hiodon tergisus. Next base: position 1,634,182 of record JAOVYW010000093.1, on the reverse strand, counting down.
CGAGACCTAGTGGGCGATCCAGAAGGTCGGGTGCTTTGTGTGTCTGTGTTTAAATCTGAATCAGTGTTGTCTGCAAATGTCTAAGTGGCTGTCTGTCCTTGTATATCTGTGTTAATGTCTGCACGTTTCGCTGCTGGCCTGTACGTGTAGACCTTTCCTTTTGGCAATGTGTCTCTATTCCACACTGAAACAAGATGGCCTTTCTGTCTGGGCAGATGAGAACGGCATCGTGTTTGAGGCAGATGTGTCTCTGTTCTACACTGAAACCAGGTGGCCTTTCTGTCTGGGCAGATGAGAACGGCATCGTGTTTGAGGCAGATGTGTCTCTGTTCTACACTGAAACCAGGTGGCCTTTCTGTCTGGGCAGATGAGAACGGCATCGTGTTTGAGGCAGATGTGTCTCGGGACGAGGCACGCACTACGCTGGAGTTGTACAAGCAGACCTGCCCTGGAAGCTCCAACCTCAACTCCCTCCAGGGGGTGCTGCAGAGCATGGAGCGTAGTGGGGTGAGTCCCTTTTAACGCGCACTCGCACAAAGTGTTGCCATGATGATCTAAAAAGCTTGGCAGACCTGCAGTGTTTCTTTCACCCCTATTAACATTAATATACCTTTATAACTTCATCTATACACGATACCTTCACTCTGTCACAATGCTGATTGACTTAAGTGTTTTCGGGGAAGAAGGCCCAGTCCTGAACCTCACTGTGTCTCCTCCTTCCTCTCGTTGGACCCACAGAACTCCTCGCTGGTGTACCTGGGCCGGCGGTCCCGCACCAAGAGTGACCTGAGCATGAAGATGTACGAGGAAGAGATCCAGGTGAGGGTCTGCCTCCTCTGATCCCAGAATTTACCCGTTTTTACATTACCTAAATAAATGAAAAGCTGTTATGCAGTGGTTAGTAATAAAAACTTCAGTATACACTATTTTAAAGCTAGTTTTGAATCCACTGCCATACTGTTCCTTTAATACCATTTCATTTTAGAATTAACTGCTCATATGGTGCTTTATAAACGGCTTTGTGAAAGTCTAAATGTATTATATCATAAGCCCTATCTGCGCCCTGACTAAAAAAAGATTAATTAAACATGATCTCCCCTTGCCAGGCAAATGCAGAAAATCGTTGTTTTTTTCCCATGAATATCTCTTTCCCTAATAATAATAGATTGTAATAATTAACAAACAATGGTAGTTTATTTGACTGGGCTGTTAACTGTCTGTTTGCCTTTGGTTTCTGTAGTTTTCCCCACAATGCACCATTTTTATAGCGTCACAATTCACAAAGTTAGTGTGATTCTTTTCTCCATGAGTTTGCCAAATGCCATTGTTGTAGCTTTTTCCATATTACTCTCTTTCTCGTACATACAGCAGACCACGTCACAGTCAGGTTCGGGGCTCTGTTCAGAGTGGTGTGTCAGATGTGCTTGTCTTTGATGTCTGTTTCAGGAGTGGTACGAAGAGTACTCCCGAGAGAGCCCGCTGCACCCCCATCAACACCCAGACAGACGGGCCGACAGCCTGGATCGCTCCGCCAGAGAGGCCGGGACCCAAGACATTAGCCAGCAACCTCCGAGCGCCGACTAGTCTGCCTCTACGCTCCCCTCAAAAACTCACCTGTCATCCCACCGGACCCCACACAAAAACTCTCCAAAGGCACGATGAAACGTCACTTGCTGGATTATTGAGTGCTGTGCCTGGGTCGGGGGGTGTGGACCAAAGAATCAACGACTTAGTTTCAAAAACCTACTGCTGACTTTTCTTACACACGATTAGGCATAAAGCTCATCACAAAAGTAAAAAAAAACACCTTTTGATTCCACTCTGCTACTATGCATTAAAATGTTAGCATTCTACCCACTGGGGACTGAAGGAGAAGTAGCAGGGAGGATAGATGCCATGAAGTGCCTCAGCTCTAAGGGATTTTTGGTGAACGATTTTAAAATCAGGTAATGCTTGAAGACAAATCATGCGTTTGCACTCGGACCTTTGTTCTCAAACCAGTCATAAGCATAATGTGAATTACTTAGTGGCCCTGTTGTCATGACGATGGTCATCCTGGACCGATCACATGAAAGGTGGAGACCTGAGGTGCGCTGACTACCTGAGGTGTGCTTCAGTGCCTGTTGAAGTCAAACTGTTTTTCCGACCTGTTTTCATTGCTTTTTGAGAATGCTGAAATTCTTTTTAGGTCAGTAATTGAAGGATCTTAGAATTTTTCTTTTCTTTTTTCTTTGTTATCCAGACTAGTTTTTAAAACGGATTAAATATTATTCAATATGGTTATAGAAATATTAGCCAGTATAACAAATATGCTTCAGCTTCATAAAGTTAGGGATAGACCTTGTCTCTGCAATCTGCTGCATACTTTGAGTCAAATGTTTTACTGGGCTCTGCACAAATCCCACCACTGCTTAGACTCCGATATATTAGGTAACACGGAGAATGTTTACCATATTCTGTCTTCTCACGCACTATTTAGTTACATGTAGTTTCACATTCTTCCCACTGCGTACATGCTGTTGCAGCAGCTATGTACCACCAGATGGGGGTGTTTCTCGGTTTTTTTTTTGTGAATGTTATCGAACGCACTTAAGAGTCCACCACAAGCGGGCAACAGCTTTTCACCTCCTAACCGTGACTGGCCCTTTCTGGACAGTGGACCAAATGTCTGACAGAAAGCAGGTGGAGATTACTGAGAAGCTAAGAATTCCAGCATGGTGTAAATGCTGGCTGTTTCTTTTGATCATGACAGAGATGCTGTGTTAATGCTGCAAAGGTAGAAAGGGCCAGATGTTGTTCTCCTGGACCTTCACACAGATTCCATGTCAACCGTTCCTGGTTATATTTATTTTCATTCGGCTGTCCCACCCTTAACCACAAAGTTAAGATGGCTTATTAACATCAGTAATGTCATAATTGTAAGAAACTTTTACTTTTTTAAAACATGTTATCCTGTGTTTAATGTGTGTTGCATATAGTTTATTAAATATATAGTACTTATTGTGTTTACACTCCTCAGGTTCAGAAGTGGTGACTAAAAACATGTTTTAAATCCACAGAGGTCCTCCCTTTTAAAGTATATCTTGTACAAAGACTAATGTTAACAGTTTAATCATTTGCTGAAATAAAAATAATAATTTACTCCAAATATGAATGAATCAGAATGTCTCCTAATATATGTGTGAGATGGTGTAAAATGTATGTTTATCAAGTGCAAAATAATACAAGAAATTGCTTCAACTGTATAAGGATAGCACGTTTTACTTGCTGTAAACATTCAGGATGTCCAAAATCCTTTTTAAGCATTTCCCACTGATTGCCTGATACCAATATGTAAACGGATACCATTAGCATCCCCTGCTGTCGGCCATAACTGTTTATAAACGGCTGGATGACATATTTAATTGGCCTCAACTAACTGCATCCAAAATGCCATGTCTCCAATGGTACTGTACATATCAGACTCCCTGTTTACATTTAGCCAATCAGTAGTTACCATGAAGCAAAAGCAAAAACTGTAGACCCTTCGGGCTTACTTGGTGTGCGCTAATATTCCTCTGACCCACATACCTCAGCATAGATGTGGTCTTATTGCCAAACCCACACAAAAGTCCTCTGGTTTTCCCCCACAAATCAGCTGGCTTCAATTAGCCGTCCGAGACCCGAAAACGACAAAAAAACATTAAAGCTTAAAATATATTTTAAAGACTACTGAAGAAAAATGCACTGCCCTGGGCTCTACAGCACATTTGAGCTGTACAGAAAAACCTGAAAATTGTGTAAAAGTAAACCGATTTCAAGAGCATTCAGCGCGTCCATATATTGGGGGACGACGACGACATGGCAATCATTCAATATCAATCTAGCTGCAATCCTTGATTTACTGTAGTGGTGAGACAAAAGCTGTCCATGGTCCTGAAAATATTTAATTGATCAAATGTCAATAACGTTTCTAGCCTGTATTTTTATTTTTTAATGTAGCTTCACTAATAACTGTGGTCCCGTTGTCCTGTATCATTTTGATTTATATGACAGAAACAATCTCTATAAATGTCCTGTATGAAGGTCAGACCAGATTGTAATTACAGGGAGAAAATGACTAAAAAGCTTTTCCAAACGTAACTTCCCAAAGTGACCACTTCAGTTTCTCTCACCAACGCAAAATTATATCTGCGACCAAGAGCCAAACAGACATCATTAAGTTTTCCACAAACTTCCTGAAGACTTTTTTACTTCGAAACCAAAAGGCTGACAATGTCCATACTATTTAGCTCTCATCTTTACCACTCTCATCTGCACTACTGTTTCTTACATAGATCAATAGATTGTTGCATTAAATTGCTTTTGTATGTTCATGTTAGGGGAGAAATTCTGCAGTGGTGAAGGAAACGTCTTGACAACCTTGTGTACGTGGTGTATTTCTGTGTTTACCCTGCCCTGAGATGGACTGGTGTTCCCTGCCTTGCGCCCTATCCAGCACCCATGAATAGGATATACAATTATAGAATTCGGATGGATGGACGTTCGTATGACACAAAAAAACCTAGGTGTGTCCTTGCGGAGTTATAGTATTTAAAAATTAATATCATTTAACTTATTATGTTATTATAAGCGTATTTATTCTGCCTTAGTTGTCCAGAGAGTGTGTTTATTTTTTATATTTTTTTTATTTTACCCCAACCGGAAGTCTTATTGTTACCTAACGTTGCTAAATGAACACAGCTCTTTGAAGGAGTTGTCACAAGAAGAGGTGGAGCTGGAAATGAGCGGATGTCGTCACCCGTTGCGTTAACTGACTCAGTGAGCGTGGTGAACACACGTGTTACAAAATGTCTGCCTGCTGCAGAGTTTGTGTTCGTTAGGTTCTTGGATTTTAAGTTAGTTAAAAAAATTTATGTTTGATCTGAATATATTTTGAAACCGGAAAAGCTTTACCCGTTATTAAAAGTGCAATAGTTTAGGGAACGGAGATATCGGCTGTCATGGCACAGAGGAAGAAAAGGCTGACGAAAAAGAAAAGACACACAAATAGTAGAGATCCTGATTTAGATTCGGACGGTGGGGAGTTTGAACTAGCTGCACAAATTGACCAAGATGCCTCGGTGAGAAGTACATTATTACATTAATAATGGCGAATTTAACGGATACTAATACCTAATATTAAGGTGTCTTGCTCTTTAACGTAGCCACATCATTTCTGAAGTAATTTCATCCTCTTCCTTAGTAGTTGAAGGTATCCTCAGCCAACGGGACCAACCTGCTGATATCTGTTATAAGTCACAGCGATGTTAAGGGAATGCTATTTGTTTGAATCAGCGTTTATATGACAACACTATTTAATAGACATTGTCAGTATTGTTATATAGAGTTTTGCATTTCAGCGTCTGTGTATTCATGAGCTTAATTTGTCTCTGTAGCCTGGGAAAAAACAACTCCGTTTTCCTGCTGCGTCTGAATGCCTTTCAGACGTGGAGCCAGACACCAGGGAGCTTGTCCGGGCGCAGAACAAGAAAAAGAAAAAATCAGGGGGCTTCCAGTCCATGGGTAAGGTTTACCTTATTGTTAAGTAATGTGTTGTTGGTTTTTGCTGCCCAAGAAATATAAGAGAAATAATTATGTATAAAGTAATGTAGGTGACATTATTGATTTTCAGGACTCAGTTACCCTGTCTATAAGGGGGTTATGAAGAAAGGCTATAAGGTCCCTACGCCGATTCAGAGAAAGGTACACTTTTTAAAGTGTTTTTGGAGTTTTCTTTATGTTCAGATCTAACAGGAAAAAAGTAACCGTTTGGATAATGACTCCCTTCAATTCAGACAATTCCTGTGATTATGGATGGCAAAGACATTGTTGCCATGGCAAGGACAGGCAGTGGGAAGACGGCTGCATTCTTGATTCCCATGTTTGAACGCCTGAAGGCCCCCCAGGCCCAGACTGGTGCCCGAGCCCTTATCATGACGCCCACCCGTGAACTGGCACTACAGACCATGAAGTTCACTAAAGAGGTGAAAACAAATTTGTTTTATATGGTCTACTTTAAAAAAAATTCTGTAGCTGCTGAAAAAATTGTCCATTTAAACAACGTATTTAGATGTACTTCTGCTGTCTAAGACATGTTTATTAATATCTTCAACATTTGCCATTGCGCATGCCAGCTGGTGAGCCAATGCATAAAAAATTAGTTTATTCAATTAATAATGGCTGCTGCCTTGTGTTTACTTTGTATAGTAAATACATATTTACCCAAGTAACACTAAGTTATGTTGTTGCGTTTCAGCTTGGCAAGTACACTGGTCTTAAGACTGCATTGATCCTTGGAGGTGACAGGTACACTACAAAGATTTATTTTTGGACATAGCAGACAAGCCAGCCATGCGTTGGGGGGTGGCGGGGGAAAAATAATTCTCATGGTTAGATTGCCTGACACTGATATAGTGCACTAGTACTTAGCTCTCTGATGCATCTGTACGTCTGTTTTTCAGGATGGACGACCAATTTGCTGCTCTGCATGAAAACCCAGACATGTAAGCAGCTCTTGGAATCACCTTAATGGGGGAAATATTTGTACATATCTGCCAGGCCCATTCAGGTCTGCGTGGAACCCTTTCTTTCAATATGCGGCCCGTTGCTCTTCGGTTTGTGGTTACCTGGCCTTTATGCTTGGGAGGAAGTCGCCACCAGAGGACTCAACCTGGTGATGTAATGGAGCGCTCTCTTTCTTCCATGTACGCGTAGCATCATCGGCACCCCCGGTCGTCTGATGCACGTCGTGATGGAGATGAACTTGAAACTGAACGGCGTGGAGTATGTGGTGTTTGATGAAGCGGACAGGTGAGCCCTTACCTGTCTCCTTACATTGTCTTTATTGTCATCAGCCTTTGATAGCGAAACTAATGACACTGAAGGTTTGAAGCTGCTCAGCTTTACCCAAAGCTGAAATGTTGAATGATGAATGCTAAACAATTTATGAAAATCAATAATTCTATTATTTTAGCTGTAGAATACATCAAAAGGGTTAAGTGTCTTAACTTTATTTGAAAGAAAATTAGGCCACTTAAGGTATTTGAGATTGTTGCATGGGAAGCCAATTAATGTGGAACGGAGTGGTTTTTGCTGCATTGCCAGATATCTTTGTAGCTAAGTGCTGTTGTGGTCAATTAGGCTTTTTGAGATGGGGTTTGCAGAGCAGCTCCAGGAAATTATCCGACGCCTTCCAGACACACGCCAGACCCTGCTGTTCTCTGCCACTCTGCCCAAACTGCTGGTGGAGTTTGCCAGGGCCGGTGAGTCACCAGCCCGTGTCCATTGTCAGCCATTAATGATAAAAAACGGATTGAAGCAGTCCTACACACTTGCTTAGCATGTGATGGGATGAGAAAAGTAGAGTTTAGTTTTAAGCACTGCTTAATTAGTTAAACTTTAGGGTTAATGAATCGCTAGGCCTGTTTAGACTTCAGAATGCTCCAAAGTGTCTGAAGTTTTTTCCAGTGCATCGATTGTTTGTTCCTTTGTCTCTTTCTGATATGCACTCGTTGTTACCATCTTGGTGATTAGCACGTTAGTCAGCGTTTACAATCATCAGAACTGTGCTTCCGTATGCGTCTATAGGTTTGACTGAGCCAGTGCTGGTTCGTCTGGATGTGGAAACTAAGTTGAGTGACCAGCTGAAGGTATGTCCTCTCCCTCAAAAATCTCGTATCAGTGGTCAAAACGCGGTTCTGCAACATGGTTGAGTATATTGCACTGGAAGGCAGAGGAGTGATCTGTGTGTGTGGTGGTGGTGATTGACATGCCTCCTGACTCTTCCAGTTGGCCTTCTTCTACCTGCGCATGGATGACAAGTCTGCCATGCTGTTGCACCTACTGAGGAATGTGGTGAAGCCCCAGGAGCAGACGGTGGTCTTCGTTGCCACAAAACACCATGTGGAGTACCTCAAGGAGGTAAGTCCTCCACCAGCTTTCCTTCACGGGTTCCTCCCAAAGGTGCTTAGATATGCTTATATGTTCTTATATTGTAGGATGATCTATTTTTATTAGGTCCTCCTTTAGAGGAGTAATAATGAGTAATATGTTTAATGAAGCCCATGGAGGCTTTAGGTTGCCTAGGTATTACTGGGTTAGCATGCAGTCCTCAATGACAGGCAACCTCACCGCATGTCTTCTGTTGCTAGCTGCTGTTGTCAGAGGGTGTGGACTGCGCCTACATCTACAGTGCCCTGGATCAGACGGCCAGGAAGATCAACATCGGGCGCTTTGTGCACCGGAAGGCCATGGTGCTCCTGGTGACGGACGTGGCCGCACGTGGTATTGACATCCCCCTGCTGGACAATGTCATCAATTACAACTTCCCCTCCAAGGCCAAGCTCTTCCTGCACAGAGTCGGTGAGTATAGGGCCTCAGCAGCCGGGTCTGGCGATGCGGGTTCTCGGTCAGGGTCAAACCGGGTCAGTCGGAGGCCATAGCCTTGAACAGTTCTGCGTCTGGTTTGCAGGTCGAGTGGCCCGTGCCGGCAGAAGTGGCACTGCCTACAGCCTGGTGTGCCCGGATGAGTTGCCCTTCGTCTTCGATCTCCATCTCTTCCTGGGGCGTCCCGTTCAGTTCGCCTTGCCTGATGGGCCCCAAGGTATAAGCTGAGACTGGGGCTGTGCGACATAGTCATAGACGTAGACAATATGACAGTTAGAAAGCTGCTTTTTGAAGCCACTACCTGTTTTCCTCACAATCGTACTCGCTCTTAACACTCAGATGAAGATGGCCTCCTTGGTCGGGTTCCCCAGAGCATCCTGGACGACGAGGAGGCCCTGCTGATCACGGGCCACGAGAACTCGCTTGACCTGCAGAATATGCGTCGGGTCTCAGAAAACGCTTACAAGCAGTACCTAAAGTCACGGCCCAGCCCTTCACCCGAGTCCATCCGACGGGTCAAGAACACGGATGTGTCTGGCATAGCCGTCCACCCCCTTCTAGGTCAGTCTGACTTGACTGACTGTACCCTCTGTGCGCTTCATGTATAATGAATTTTTTTTATAAAAACTAACTTTTTTGTTTTGTTTTTAGGATCAGGGCTGGAGAAAATGGAACTGGACCGATTGCAGATTGTAGACAGTATTAAGAGCTACAAGTCAAAAGCGGTAAGTCTTAAACACCGTGAAAGAAATTAATTTCTTAATCATTATTCTATGTGTGTGTGTATGTGTCTCATATATATATATATAATCACACACACACACACATCTCTCTCACTTGTAGTTAACCTTCTATAGTCTTTTCCTTTTATCTGAACTGATATGTA
>JAOVYW010000093.1:1596341-1609722 GCA_025775045.1 Hiodon tergisus | reverse complement strand
CCCCCCCCCCCCCCCCCCCCCCCCCCCCCCCCCCCCCCCCCCCCCCCCCCCCCCCCCCCCCCCCAACAACCCATATTTAAGCTTCTGCAATTAATACTTGTATGTCCAAAAAACAACAGGAAAAGCATAGGCATATGCCGATGCCATTTATAACGTACAATTATAATTTACAATATTCAACTGAAGACAAACATGTCTCGTGGACTTAATAAGATAAGATAAATATGCCGTTGATTGCGACAAGGTGAGGGTATTGAGGAAAGTCAATAAAGAACACGTCCGAACAAGCCAATAAAACGAAATTTCATCGAATACATACAAGGTTTTTCCTTGAAGATTAGGCTTCCGAAAACAGGACTCCAGTCATTAATAATGTCACAAATATTTGAAAAACCACAGTCATCCTTTATACAAGTCAAATATAGATAAAAACGTGTACATTCCTAAAATAACTTCGGACCAAAGAACACTTGGAAGGACGCATAGGATGATGTGAAGTTTGTCCCCCCGCCATTGTGTCCGCGTTCATATCCTCACAATCACTAATCGTGTCATAAAGTAAGTTAAATTGTTACCACGCAAAGGGTTGTTATAGTTATTTGGTGTGAACTAGGATACATTTAATCTCATGGAAATAATATATTAACGCGCAGGCAGAAGATAATTAAGAACGATGTTTTGGGTCAGAATTGAAGCATTTTGCTAAGCACTATTAGCAAGACGAAAATTGTCATGCTTTTAAATGGTTACTGTAACCATAATTTATTGGAAGTTTGCAGACTCATAATTAATATTATTATGAATAATAAGTATTGAAATTAATATTATACATTTTATTAAAGAACAAATTCTCATAATTCCGGATATTTTAAAAATTCTTAACGTAACCATTCAAGATGTTCGATTTACCTTCCTGATTTCGTGATAACCATTTCAGTCCCGCGTTTGTGGAACTGTTCCCACAGATCCTTAGCTTCTAGGTGAACTTTGGGGTCGTCTTCAACTTCCTCCTCCGGCTCCAAGGTTTTAAGTGGTCGGAGATGGGCAGAAGCGGCATGGTGGCCTAGCGAGGAGAAGTGAAGGCCGGTTTCGGCAGCGCCCATGAGCTGATCCATGATCGGCTTCCCCAGCGCGCCAGGGAGAGAAAGAGAACCGTTGGGAGGCAGCGCAAGGGCCGGGAAGAAGGGAGGCTGATGACCTAACATTGCACTCATGGCAAAGTCCGGACCCCGGTGAGGTAAAAACGGGTGATATGCCATATTTGCTCTTGGAATGACTGGATCTCTCATTAGGAAGCTCATCCACTTTACAAAATGACTCCAGGTATATCGCTCTTGAAAAGGTAATATGCAGGTATCAAAATTTCAACTGGACATTTCTTTCATTAGTTAAATCTTTAAAAACATTCACCGTGCATAAAAAAACGCACTTGCACAATATGAACTTTTTAATAGCCGTCGTGTAATCCCAAACCTCTGCAGAGGGAAATTAAAACATGATCCAACGCTGGGTTTTATGATGAGAACGATTGACGCGTGCTGATAATCAACAGACAGCTGAGTCCCTTTCAGTACAATTTCAGTGAAAATCAAGGTGTAGCGTTGGTAATTTCATAAGCGCTTCTTCTGCTTTCCCTGTAGTTTTTTTTTAAAGCGCCATTCCTTTAAAAATGTATTTAATTTTTCCTCGGCTCCATTCTATTTGCAAATGTGAATGGTTGACACATTTCGATTGTGGAGAAAATTCCTCTCTTTTCTTGCTTCACACATTCACCTTCAAACGCACTTACAAACTGTAGTTTCACGCGAGAAGCACACACACATTTAAAAAAAGTAAACGCAGAAAGAATGAGCCCTTTTGAAGTCAAAGAAGACACAAGACCAACGCACCAAGAAATTCGCTGCGCTTCTGTGCCCCGTAGGCTCCAAACAGTTTGGATGTGTTGCTCGTTGCGAGACGCCGGACTCAGTTGATTGGCTCTTTGACGCTTTCGGACCAATAGTGTTGCTTCGTAGGCGTGGTTTTAACAGGTCTGGTTGGGCGGGGGGCAAGACATGAGTTATAAAAAGGTGTTGGAAATTGTAACGCTGCTGCGAAGAAGCTTTGCTGTGTCAAACTGTTTCTTGACAAGCAAAAGAAAAGTAACTCCAACCTCGGTGGCTGTCTCCATGGGAAATTACTATCCTCTGCGGAGCTGCCCCCGCCCTCACCGAGACACTTGCATTCCAGATACATAGCCTTGAAATACGTAGGGTCTACATCGCGAGCTGGAACATGTAAAATGTTTCGCAGTCCAGATAATGTAAAAATCAAGACAAGGCTAATCATTTATGGTCACTTATTGTACTCAACAGGAAAATTTAAAATAAAAACGGTTTAAATGTTGTTACGGTTACTGTTAAATGTAACATTTATTTTGGTAGTAAAATTTCACATATCCAAGTAACGGGGATTAAATGTGTCTTCGTTCTGTTGGCCCTTGTTTTGTAATACAAAGGGGCGAGATTCTGAGCACGAATTGTGAGTACATACGTGTTCTTTAGATTTAGATACGGACACTGTCTATTTCAATATCTTTCGAAATCTATTGCAAGGTATATTCCGTAATGTTTAACTATTGCCTGTGATAATTCACTTTTTGTGTAGCCAACGCGGGTAGTATAAAGCAACTACGTGTCCTTTTATTCCGGTATTTGTTAACTAGTTATCTAATATAGATGTGTGTTGTCCCCACCGTGTCTATGTTTTGTCATGACATTTAATTGTCAGATCTCTTTGATCGTGGACAGACCTTCTGCACCACTAAATCACAATGAGTCAACCTCACTATATTGCGTGCCTGCCCGTGTGACAGCGAAGTAAGGAGATTAAGCGCAATAAAGTAATCTAGATAGACTCAGAGCATTTAACGTGATATTGGCCTTCTTATTTGAAGGGATTTTAATGCCAGGCCCGTGACTTCATACACGTGTGCAGTTACACGTAAATTACATGTTCACGACATTCTGGATTTAAGCTTTTCAGTTAACACCTATAGTGTCATAAATATTTGAATTTCTAGATATGCATAAAAATATATTCCAGATAAATAATTTTTCGTGTTTATTGTATTTTAATGCTCTAGAAAAAAATTAAAAATTAAAATCTGTGTAGTCGGATCAACATCATTTGTAGGTTGCTATTTTTAGCTTCTGGAGATTCTATCTTTCTGTAGCATGGGTCTGTTGGCTGCGTAGCCTCTTTTATTACTGGGAAGTATACAAAAGTTTACAGTTACAATTTCCAACTTTATAAATGATAACTCTGCACATTAATATTATGAGCTATGACGAAGTGATCTAAGACCAAACTCAACATGTTGTAAAGTCTACGGTCTCTCCCTTGCTGCCTCCTGCGTGCGATAAATCTACATTGGCGCCGACCATGCAGTGGAAGGTTAATTTGCAAGTAAACAACAAAGAACCCGCGATGGTCAACTGTCTTTGTTAAAAAGTGACTACATGACCGTTCATTCATCAAATCTTATATAACCTGCACAGTAAAACAATACGTAGCCTACATTCTTGACTGGATAGACAGTTACTTCGATTTGAAGTCTTTACATGTTCTCGAGACCATGACATCTAATATTGTATATTAATGAAGGCAAACCCCTTTCTCTACATAAAAGTTCAGATTTACTGATTTCTTAACACATCATGTTTTTTTCTCTTGAGTGCTACAATAAATCCTATCACAAATAATTACTGTTAAAGTTTCCTATTTCAGTATTATTATTTTCTTTTTAAAGTTAGGATGTTAAATTAAACGTCGGTTGGATATTTTGTCTCCATTCTACCAAGACATTGCAAAAACCAAAAAAATAAATAAATAAACATGACGACAACCCCGTTATAACACCTTCTAAAGTATACATATAACCTAATATTATATTATATTTGAATAAAATATTATTGACAGTTTAACCTATTTATTTAGCAGTTTGAATTACCTAGCCTACATTTCCTGTTGTTTTCCCGATTATCGAGTAAAATTGTATAGCTGGCAACTCTAACAAGGCATCTTCAGCAGTCAATAACCAAACATAAACTGTAACGAATATACTGTCAAGTATAATATGTTTCAACCAATTAATGATTTGACACCTGCTAATGTTTATATTTTACAATTGCTATTCAGATCATATTCTCCAATTAAACAATTAGTGTTCTTTTCTGCAGTAATGTGCTTTTTTATGTGGATGCGCTACAGCTACCGTTAGTTCTTCGCAAGCATCTGAGAGGGGCGTAGTTACGCGTTTGACAATAGATCGGAAAAAAATATCCTTCTTGCTAGTGAAGTCTCGCCTGTGCAAAAAATTACTTAACATTTCAATTGAACAGAAGGTGTCAACAAATAGGAAGCAATGTTGGCAAGGTACTACGGGAAAACGATTTAAGCCAATGTATCAATGACCAGTTTTCAAGAGGTTGTAGCTATGAAGTTTGTAAACGTCTACATGTAAACAAGTACATTTACTACAAACCAGTACATACTCTACAAATGGTACATTTTGCCATATTGGACAAAAATAATATAATTGGACTTAAATATTTCACTGGCATTTATTTTATGCTTGTCCCTGATTCAGGGGCTTACTGGATAGGTGCTTGATTCCTTTTTCTACCTAAACCTATGATAAAACAATTAGGGTACAATCCACGTTTACTACTGAAGAGTCCAGCAAGCTTTATTAAGGTGTATAAAAATATGAAGAATGGGGTTTGCAGCTATATTTTCACCTTTATTCTTAGATTTTATATTATGCCATGCATCACATTAGGGATGGTGTTATCAGGCTAGTATACTGGGTTAGGCACCAGATGAAACTATTGGCGATCGTGCCAAATAGTTACATTTAGATTGTTTCATTAGACCACACAATCATTTGTAGTCTTCCACATGCCTTTTTGCAAATTCCAAGTGGGATTTAACTTTTTTCTTCCTCCCCCATACACGCCAGCGTTGTTGACCTGGCTGTTGTTGACAAATGGACAGTATTCCCACCTCAGCCATAGAATGCTATAGGGATGTCTTTAATTTGTTGGTAGCTCCTCTGACCAATGCTGCTCAGTTTGGAAGTTTCTGGGTGGTGCCGTAAACTTTAAAAATTTTTACGATGACTGAAGATTAACTTAGTTTGACTGCCAAGCTTCCAGTTATTAAAAAGTAATGATCTACTCAATAACAAACGCAATTCCAACAAACCTGTGACTATTAGGAATACACAGTAAAAACAACAAGAAGAATTCATACTGAACAATTGCACCAGCCAAGGTGAGACATGGAAAAATGAATGTGACCCATATTGACAAAGCTGGCACACATTAACTCTGTGACACACATTTCGCCTTTATCATTATCGTCTTAAAGCCAGATAGGTGGAAATCTGCATTGTAAGCAGACTTTCACAGTTGACATGCTTTGCAGGTAGGCCAACAACACGAATAAGTAGTTTAGGTGTAACAGGCGGGCAGTGCTGTATAGGTATAATAGGCCCTTCACCTTATATGAAGAGCAAGCATTAAAAGCACTACTTTTGAATATTTGTGTGTTACAAAATCACAATTGCTTGTCTAAGATACTGGCATACACCTCAGACCTAGATACCCCACTAGACATGCTGCTAAGCGTTTCTTCACTGTACCCAAACCAAAAATACAGTAATGACTGGAGCCACATGGAACACTTTGCTACCGCTGCCCCTTTCGGCTATGTATTGATATCATTATTCTTATTTTTGGTTCTGTATTTGTATATATGTTTTTCTTGTCCAGAACTGTTCTGTAAACAAATCTGTATTTTAGGTTATGTGTGGACCCCAGGAAGATTAGTACTAGTAGCTAATGGGGATCCTAATAAATAGACCCTCCCGTTTTTCAGGACCAGGCTGGGCTACCCCTGCTCCAGTTTGTTAATTTGTTTGAGTTTGAGCTCAAACTTTTAACTGGTTTATTCTAAACCTGATATAAACATTCATGACATTTGCCGTGACTTTTTGGGGTGAGCCACAGTATATATTATAATTGATTTGGGCTGACACCAGGTGGCGAAAAGGTCAGTGATCACAGATATGGGGTGACGAGTGGTCATCACTGAACAAAGAAGAACTGATTGGTGGCATGTGCTTTTCTTTGAGGACTGCTGGTGTCAGGGCCTGGTAAGGATGTTTGGATGGCCTTGACGGTGGTGGCTTCTGCTACGGTGGAGCGGCCAGAGCCCATGAAGGGGAGCAGAGGAAGCAAGCGTAACATTCTGAATGAGACACATGGTTACATTTGTTTTCAGTGCATGGTGACTTTATCACGACGAAAACATCAAGCGTGGAAATGTGCATTTTAGCCAAGCATGGGATATTTTATATGTGGTCCAATTAAAAGTGAAGTTTAACGGAACACATTAAATACATGCAAGATCCATGTGTAGCTATTAGTGCCAGCCAAACTTATATTCAAGCTTTTTCTTCATGTATAGTTCTAGAATTTGGAAGATGTGAACTGTATGGTGGTTAACTTGCATTAAGATGCAAGTTAAATTAACTTTAACTTGGGTTTACATTGACAGTCACATTTTGCTGATAAAAATACACCTTTGCAGAAACATGTTGGTAATTCATATAATCGAATCTGCACAATTTAGTAGCTATTCATACAGTGTATTTAAGGCCACATGTGCTTAACATTAAAGTTGCCAGAGACCTTATTACATTTGAAATACAGGGCTTGCATAGTGTACAAAGACATTAAAAAAAACAAGAGAGCCACATGAAAGAAAAAAGTAGGAAGTGGTGAGAAGGAGTGTTGTCATTTATTCTAGTTCCTACAGATGTTTTGCATAAAGCCATTTGTGAATTTAATGATGGCGAGTATTTGAACCTTAATTGAACCTGGTTGGAATGATGTTGAAAGTCAAATAAGAATGAGAAGGCACATAGACTAGACAGAGAGTTTAACTTTGCTTTCCACCAGGTTTCCTTTTTTCCAAGAAGAAACACGTTCTCTAAAAAATAAAAACATACTTTTTAAACTAAAAATGTATAGCTACTTTCATAATTTCACAAAATCAGTTTTTTTCAAGCGTGAGTTACGAAGGCAAACTGTACACATGACTTTATTTTGCACCTATTTGTCTGGAAAATAATGTAATTTATACTGAAATCCCAGTTACAATTTAAATTGCAAAACGTATGATCACTATTAGGTTAATTTCAAGCAAACAAAAACGATAAGTGAAAAAGAAATGTTAATAAAAACATGTTCACGTCATTACACCCCCTTTCATGTTTTGCATATATTGTTACAACTAAAACATGTCCACCCCGCTCTTTATAAAGAAGGTAGGTTTATAAAGTATTAGTATAAGATTAGACTACTTAAGGGAGATTAATCAGGGGATCAGACCATTCAAAGTAGATCTACTTTAGAAAGTGTAAAAAATGGGCTTCGTAAAGCTTTGTGTGCTGTTTTCATACTAGGAAAACAATATGTGTTGCCAAAAAAGTTATATAACCTTGATCTAAATAATATGTTAAATAGATTGACGACACAGCGTGAACACGTAAAATTTTAAAGTAGCCTTCTAATCTCCCAATTGAGAAATTGGATATTTATTTATATATAATTGAATATTATCCCCTCTTTTCCTCACACTCCAGTATAAAACTTGATTTTGCCCTTTGAACGGTGCCCGCCTCGATTTATTATAAAAATCCAAGACTTCAGCTGCAATTAACTAAATCCATGGGCAATCCCACGCATAAAAATGCACTAAAACCAAACAACCAATTATAATCCGACTTGGAAACGCTATTGTTTTCAACCCCAAACAGTGAAAACCCCATAATCTTTCTGCGTGAGTGTGATTGCTAAATTAGATCAATTTCCCATAGAGAAGCCGTTGCCTAGAACTTCTTGGCGACCAACTGCGGCACAATGACCTTTGACATACATTGCAAATTAATTGGTCACTGTGTTCAGAATAAAGTGCTATTCCAGTTAATTACTTGAGAAACGAATCAATTTGAACATTATATGATTTGTTGACGGACCTCGGTTTGTTAGTGGGAATTTGGGATAGATCAGTTTTTGTCAGCTGCAAATTGGATGTGAGTAGCGTAGTGCCGATGCACAGTGTCATTCTGTGAACTGGCGACAGACAGCTTCAATCCAAATTTAAAGGTGACCCGCGTCATCTCAGGACCTCATTATCTCACATGTGTAACCATCTTTGGGGAACATACGGTAATTAAGAGTGGCATTGGCATGCAGAGTTCTCTGGAGCCAGTGTCGGTCAGAAAGTGGGCCTCAGTCCCACTGCCTTTCTTTCTCCCTCTCTCCCCTATATAAACGTGTAGATCCCTTTCTCTCTCACTTCCATTCACATGTGATGGGGCGGGATATTACAATAGATTTTTTTTTGCAATTTTTTTTGCAGTATTTTTTCTCTCTCATCAGTTATACAGTCTTTTGCCTACATACTCTTGCATGAAAGTACAATATGTTTAAAAACAATATTGTGCAATTTTCTTCTGGTTATTTACAAGTATTTTAAATCATAATAACTTAATTGCAATGGACAAATAAAATAATATGTAGCTTATATTAATATATTAGCCAAAGTTAAAATTAGGGCTAGAGGCAAAGAATCACATTCAATGAAGAAATGTTTAGGTCAAAACTTGAAACCGAGAGGTTGTGCAGCGAATACGTCAATTTGTTTTACCATTAGAAAGCAATCATTTCAGGTGGCTGCTCATAAGAGTTATCCTATTGAGAAAAATGTTAAGAATCTTAGGAGTGATGTTGGTGACCCATAGCAGTTAAACTTAACTCATGGATTGCACTTTTTCCACAACCTTGACAGAATTTTTTGAAAGTATTGACATACACAATACTTTTTGTTAAGGTTGAGTAAATGACTCGCATTTTAGTGACTCTTTGGATATTTCAGTTGACTGACAACATGGCTGCGATTTTTTTCATCTAATTAGGCCTACAGCTGAATATAATTATTAAACATGCAATAAGCCCCATATTAAAATGACATAAATATTATTATTATTGTTATTATTATTGATATATATTAAAATATTAGGTGGGCTATATTGGATGTGTTAGATATTTAGTTTGACGACTGTTCATCTTGGCCAGTCACTGCCATTCATTTACCATCAATTCAGTATTTAATATTGAAACCTAAGACATGCAATTAGCCTTGATGAAAATGAAGGCCCGTATTCAACAAAGCCATAACAGCGCATGTCTGTAATGTCACTTCTGAAGCGGCTTGGCTTCTTTCCCTACTTTGCAAATAATTTCATGAGCATATGTGTCCAGAGTTGTTATGTTATCTTTATCTTCTGTCATCTTCAGAAGTTCGTAAGTTTAAATAGCAACGGCTGCATGACCTCATTTCACAGTAATACGCAATACGTTCAAAACAATGACACATACATAATATGACGCTCCTAAATCAGATACGCAAAAGTCTCTCTTTTAAAATATAGTAGATAATCATGAATAAGCCGTTAAAAAAATATAATTATCAATATCCGAACGCTGGGACCAAATAAAAACTTTGACAACCACCTAATCGCATTTTATAAAATTGCATCTAATGGGGTTTTCGTTTTTTGGGGTATTTTTTCAAAAAAGCCTATTAAATACAATTGTGTTAAGCGCCATTTGCGGGTTGTCAACTTTGTCAACGATTTATTCTCAACCTTAATCGGGTAAACTATTTAAAAAAAGGTTAAAGAGCTCTGTACTACTTGAAGAAGTCCGTCAAAATATGTAAATCTATCTCACTGGAGTCTCTCAAGCATTAACAAAAGAACCAATCGCACAATGTACAAACACAGAAGATGATGAAAGAAGTATTTATGTATTCAACACATATTTACGGTGTACCTGGGCATCTGATCATATCGGGTTAATACTTGCGTAGACCCATGTTCCATTCTAGGAATTATCTTAATTTAAACTAACTATGCGCTTGTGTGGATGCATAGCGATCCCAAGCGATTCACTGAAATGTATTGTATACACACAGCAACTGTGCAGATACAGCTTACTAAATAATTGTCATTAAGTGTGTACACTTTATATTTTTTATAAAAAATAATTTGACCAAGTGAAATTGTTCAAACATATTGCAGCTGTTTCGTTGCGTTTTAAAATGTATATATTTAAATATATGCTTTCAAATGCTAGGCGTTTTTAGAAGACAAGGAAAGAATGTCAGGAGAGATATACAATGGTCTCGCTCCTCAAATCAGAACTGTCATCTAGCCTCAAGAGATGGTCTGTGGAGCCAGGTAGTCTGGTTCACAGACAGTGAATTTAGTGCAACAAACTAAAACAATTATCAACACAGTAGTAAATCTGAACAAAAATCACATTATTAACATTATTTTTAAAAGCAGCAAAATCAGATATAGTTGAGCAGAAGCTATTTTCAACATTCGACTCCAATAATAAGATGTTAAGATTGCGAAACAGGATTAAAACGCGATTCACTTTCCATAGTAAATGTGCTTACACGTATTTCCTGAAATTTAGTTGAGTTAATATTTTTGTTTAATATTTACTGACTGTAAAATTGTTGATCCAGAATTAAACTAATGTGTGTCCCCAGATGATCCATTTGAGAAACCTGTTTTTGGAAAAAAAATCTAATATATCCTCATAATAAAGCCAAAAACGTTTTTGAAAATCTAAATGATCGGTCGAATTGTTTTAAGCCCCCATCAATAAGGCCTGCATGCTTTATTTTCGGTTACATAATCTATTAATGTAAATTGTTGATACTTAATAGGATATTCTACATTTTTGTCACATGAATGCTGAAGTAATGTAGACGAGCAGATACAGCGTTTATGGTAAACGTCTCATTTTTATTAGGATTTAATATTGCACACATGTTAAAAGCTGAAAGTGACAAAGAAAGGATAACGCGACTGGAGTAAGTTCAATTGCAACATATACCGTCCCACGTTGCTTAAGGACATATATACTACAGTATCGAGTTATTTTGTCTCTTTTTTCATTCCATGAACTTAAATAAAAAAACTAATGAATTAACGAGCGAATTAAGTGAGGAACGTATAATATAATTAATTAATTAATTAATAGGAGCATTGGACAGATTAGTTTCTGATCTATCTATTTCTGCATCTATAACTGTGACAATTCTACTTTACGTGGCACTGTGTTTGAACTTGCAATACCCTATTTAGCCCAATGTGAACTTAGGGAAAATAACACGACACGTTCCGAGTGTACAGATACGGTGAATAAACGGTATACAATCAAAGAAAGAGGGACACTTGCGAATTAATTGAGGCCCACTTGATCATTTCTAAATATCAGAAAATGAAGATGGAAAGATATATATATATATATATAGTATTTATAGCTCCAAAATGTATAAATGTATATTTCTAAAGCCATTATGGCTTTTTTATGACAAAAAGACAATGATGAACGTGTTAATGGATATTATTATTAATGTGCTCGGTAGTGTAACGTGCTTTTGTTGTATTGTTGCCGCCGCTCTGCACACTTCAATAACCAGGAAATGACACAAAAGAAAGCGTATGAAACAGTAACAATACGAAAACTTATCATAACACGCTACATAGTCGATCTAAGCCAGAGCATGACCCTCGCCTTATTTGCATCCACTGAATTCAACTGATGCTACAATTACTAACTGTGGGTAATATGCAGTTAGATCGTGAGTGGCACATAATTATTTTCCATAAACTGTGCGTGTTATTTCTCGATTTTATATTTAAATATTTCCTAAGGGAATAAAATATATATATCGTCTCAGATAGTGCGACCCACTATAAACCTCATATCGCTATGCATTTTAAAACCAGACTTGTAAAAATACACATATTTAAAACCTTGCCCCTTCCCGATTCGTGGGAGGTGAGGGTTGTAAACAATGTCATTGCCCAAATCCTTTAACCCGGTTAAAACAATTAGCGAGATTAGAGAAGCCGTCGTCAGATCATTAGATCATTGCTTCGCTCAAGTTTTAACCCAGCAAGAGGTCAGTATTTGGTTAAATTACTCATTTAGTCATGCGCACACGCTCAAACAATCTCTGCTAGTTTGCGACAAATCTACGCTTATATTATTATTATGCATACCGAAGACATTGAAATCGCTGAAGATTCTATTAGATAATGAGCCGAGACCCTATGACATATATGCAATGTAAGTAAAATGTATTTAACCAACATGGCACCCAGGTGTCCCGATTCTGTTCAAGAGCCACTTGTGCGTCACTATTTTGGCATTAGTGACGACAAGAATAAACACTTAAATTTCAAGAAATACATAATGTATATACATAATGTAGTAACTAGTAAAATCATAAGTAACTAGTAAAATCAGAATTTGTAGCCAAGCTCGCCTGGAATGAGTAGGTTACAGACAGTGACGTTATTCCTTGGAGTCGGTTTCTCATGTGACTGCAGAGACTTCAGTCATTAGCTCAACGAAATAATCGTCTCTCTTGTCAGAGATTATGCTTTATGTGCGGCGGTGTGGAGGCCCAGGTTCTATTCATGTTCAGGGGTCCTGGGTGCCGGAAAACGTTGGTTACATTGGTGCCATGACTTGGATACTGAAGGCCAATGCGACGGTTGCTTAGTGGGGGAGTGAAGCTGGGCTCGTTAGGAACGATTTCAATACGGACTGCGATGTTACTTAGTGCAGTTGAAGAGTCGGCTACGATTGTTTTCTATAGCTAGGCAGTTAATCATCTCTCTAGTCACGTTGCATAGCAGCAATTAAAGTAATCCAAGTTACTAGTACACTCTGTCGCTAGGGTCTGTACATCATTCTGAAACTGCTTTTACATTTTTACAGTGTTGTAATTATCACGTGGTCATGGGCAAAGCCCTATTTCTTTCCAGTCATGCATGGTAGCAAGCTGGAATGTGATGCACACTTGTGATAAACGATAAAATGGAGACATAAAAACAGTGTAATCTTAATACTGTGTAGACTGATATGGTAGGTAGCATGTGACGTGTTTATGCTTAGGCAAGCTTAAGTTGGTTAGTACAGTGGTTGGGTTGTCCAGAACATGCAAGTCTTTTTTTCAGTTTTACCTTTGTAAAGAGTCTATTAGCTTGGCATGCCAAGTGTAATTTGCACAGAATTGCTTCAGATCAGCCTTGCTTCATTTTTGCTTCAGAATTTTTTTGCTATCATATCAGTTCATATCACATCAAGGTCATCTCATTTTCAGGGGTGTGATCTATTGGCACCAAACATTCCCCTTTTCACAACATGCAAATTAGTTTTAAATTCCCTTTGATTCA
>JAOVYW010000093.1:1581343-1596241 GCA_025775045.1 Hiodon tergisus | reverse complement strand
TTGAACTAAAGTCTGTAATGTAACAAAATAGGTAAAAAGCCAAGGGGGGTGAATACTTTTGCAAGGCACTGTACATTAGTACAACTGGGTAAGAAAATGATTGGCAATTCCAAATTTATTTAGAATTCAAATGATTTTTTTAAAGATATTCAGCTGAAATAAATCTCTTCAGCCTTTTGTTTCTCTAACCACATTCCTAGTGAAATGTGAAACAGATCATTAAAATGATCTTCATGAAATGATAAATGATAAATGTGTAGAATTTTAAACTAACTATTTTGAGGGTTTACAGTGTACAGTGGACGGGATGCTGTTGTGTATGAGAATATTTAAGGTACAATATTTCACACTGTGATAAATAAGTGGCAAGTCTGAGTCTGGCTGGACCCCAATGAAGACTTTGACAGCTTACGTGAAAATCACTGTGACACACTGTGAACGCTCCAAGGGATTTCTACAACTCCTCAAAACCGAAGAAAGCGTTTGGATTTCAGTTTTGACGGAAACTTGGATATCACTCTTGATGAAATGTAATGGCCACATAATGTTACTCTGATAGTATACAGATTTTGTAAGAATGTTACCAACATGTGGAGAGAACACTCAACATATCTTAGAAGCCACTCCAGGTCCAAATAAATCTTTTTTATTCAGCCATTACTGCAACACATCAGGAAGCAGGAGTCCCCTAACAAACAAACAATATATTGTTGCTCAGAGCTTGTAGCAAGAGAGCTGGGCAAATATGCTGGCTGGGCTCTGGCTGTCTCCAGAAAGGAAAGCGCTTGAACAGTGTCTGTTTGTCAGCCCATCTGAGGTCGCTGAGATGTTTTATTGTAAACACATGTGACCGGGTGAGTCTCTGCTCCTTTTGAGTTGCACTCTTATATACGTCTACAGGATGAATATGTATTTTGTCTCTCATTAATGCAAGCCCATGGCTGTTGCTTATCTTTTCCTCGATGGGGCAGGAAGCAAGGGTAGTTTTCTCTTTTCTATAATTCTAGAAAAATGGGCTTGCATGTAATACAGATGTTGGGTATGCTGGTGGTTCAGATCAGGAGGAAATATGGTCTGGCTAGCAAGATGCAACCTGATTTTTGTCAAAGAGGCCAGAAGCTGGTCTCCGCAGAGAAACCCTGGGGGACATCTGAATTAGCTCGTAGTGCACTCTTCATGCCAGGACTTTATAACTGACCCCTTTTTCAGAGGCCAAATGTTCCTTCTGCAATTCTAATTGATGTGCAAAAGTAGTAGACACGTATGGCATGGAGACATTGGCAAAGCATGCAGGTTCAACAAAAATATTGTTGTTTTGCTGTTATCTCTCTGTATTCTCTAATGGAGTTAACTTCCTTTTCAATTTTAAGGGGTTCATGTCTCCTCTCTTCATCGTTCTCTACCTCTCACTTTCTGGATTGGGATGATTATATGGTCTAATCTCAACAGTTAAAATCCATCAAATTGCCCTGTTGAAATCTACCTATTGGGGAAAAAAAGATTTCAGAGTATGGCAATGAGAACTGTTGTTGATGGCTATTGACCAAACGAGAGCGTCCAAAATGCAGGACCAAACTGCAGATGTGCCGCCTAATTGCAGATTCCACAACATGGAAAGTATTCTGTGGAACCGTTTCAAAGCTCTAATGTAGCGGTCAGTGCAGGGTTAGGACAACTTATAAAAGGAAGTTGTATTTCAGTTTAAATGTTTAATGCGCAGTAGTTCAGCCATGATTGCAAATGTACAGAAGAAAATGGAGGAGTTAAAGGATGCGCCAATGTGCCATTGCCTAACATTGATTAACATCACTAAATCAAAGAGTGCTACTGGTAGGAGTGAGATCCGGCTTGTGAATACTTGCCCAGGCATCGAGCCTCCAGAATAAAGCCTCCAATATATTTTCAATATTAAAATAAATATTCCCTTTGAAATATACCCATAGGGCTATAAACTATCGCTACCCCTAAAAATCCCGAATAAAACTGATGACAGCATTGCCCTTTTGAATTTTTACTTCCTAAAAAAGATTAAAAAACTAAAAGGATGAAAGACAATTATATAAAAAGTGAGCACTTCTGTGGACTATACATACAATGTACTTTATCATTGAAGGAAACCAAACTTTTTTTATTTGGAGGGGCTTATTAAGGCTTATTAATATCTAATCAATAGCCAATGTTGTCCACACAACACTATAGTGTCCAAGAGTACAGGTAGCATATAAATGAGAGGAACGTACTGTGGAACGTAGAACTTTGTTCATGTTGAAAAATATTAGCAAAATTACTTTTTTACTTGTAGTTTGCAATCCTATTTTCTTTTTCAAGTTATCTAATGTTACCATACACTCGATTACAAAACAGTAGATTACTAAGTGTAAACTGAAATGTTAAAAGTAATAAGAGATAGTGGGACATATATTATTGTAACTTTTCATCTTCTGAAGAAACAAAAATGTTTATTCTGAAATTGTGCCATTTTTAATAGATTTACACTACAGATTGTTGGCTGCTAATGTAGATAGCTTTTTTGGCCCTGAGATTTTACCTAAAACTGCCTAAAACAACAATGCATATATTTGCACATGACGGAATACATTTTGAGCACACTATGGAGTCTTACTTAAATGAACAACTTGAAAACATCCATTAAAAAGCAAAGGGCTTCATGAAGCACCTGTCAGTCAGGGAAGACTAATGCCTTGGCAAGACAAATAAATCAATAGTAAAAAATAAAAATTAAAAACATAATTGCAGTGTCACTCTCCACAGTCCCTCTTCACAAAACGAGGGCTGAGAGACCATTATTCTGAACATGCAATCTCCTTAAAATAAAAAGTGCTCATTACAAGGTAAAAATCCCCAGATAAGGCAACAGGTAAAAGTGTATAATAATGGTAACTCATGCATCATTTAGGACTCTAACAAATATCTATGTTGTCTTGTTTTCACCTGTGTGTGTGTGTGTGTGTGTGCGCGCGCACGTGGGGGGTGGGTTATTTCCAAGAGAAACTGTAAAACAGCTGAATACATGTAAGACTACAGTGGGAAAATAAAGAATTATTGATTAACAAATGACTATCATCTTTAAATGTTATACTTACTTTAACAACCCAGTAAAAGTGACTGACAGGTTCAGTGATGATTCAGTACAGGACACAGTTAAGGCACTCTGTACAAACTGAATCTCCTCAGAAGTGCCCTTTGATCACAGCTGAATCAAGAACACTGCCCCCCCGACAGGTTTAAATGTCCCACTAATTAAAGCCAGCCTACTCTAGACAGGATGTTTGAGAAATCTGAGATATGCAGTATAGGTGATGGAGTATAGATCACCAATCAGGTGAGGTGGTCACGATCTTAAAACATTTAGCTCTATCTAAACTTCTGTCTTAGCCCTAATCTGTTTCCAGTTGTTCTTGTGTAATTAAAGCAAAAGCTATTCCATAGGACCTTATTTAGTTTGCTAGCATGTACGCTAAATCTATATGTTGAAGGGTAATACTATGACGATGACCACAGCTATGCAATCAATTTAATTTTTTTGATTTAACAACTCAGCTGATAAATATATATAAAATATTTGAAACTCAAATGTCCAGCACGAGAGCCACAACATAGAGTTTACAGAGTTGTTATTAGAGCCATTAGCCCTGGGACATCCATCTTTACTTTTCTACTTCTACAGAAGTAGCTTCAGTCGCTCTGTTAATCCATTGACATTTGTGTGTCAATGTACATTTGAAATAAATACTCTTTGCTTTTACTAAATTTCAAGCTGTCTATTCAACCAATCTACCACACTCGATTGTGAATGACAAAGTCTGCCCTAACAAAGCTAACAATGCTATATCAATCAAGGGCTGCAAGCATATGCTTTCAGTAACCTGAAAAGGCAGCAGTTTGCCATTTTCCAGTTGCTCATTCTGTAATTTCCAGTGCCTTTGAAGGCAAGAAATGAGCCCAAAACTTTAATTAAATGTCTCGCAAGACTGATATTTTTTAATGTACCAATTTGGAAAACATTAATGTTCTTGTTCTGCTGTTTCTTATGGAAGGGAGCTGATTTAAAGCGTTCTGAGTACCAGCAGCAGCTACAGCAGAACAACATCTAAATGAAAAATGTGATTTTCTAATGGCGCCTGTGATAAGATCAGGATAGTTGATTACAGGAGATTTCCTTTGCCAGGATTGATTAAATCTAAAAAGTATGTTGTCTAGGAACCTAAAACTCATTCTTGTACGTGGCCGTCACCAGGGTGAGCATAGTGATTTCTCAGTTTTGTTTTATGTTTTTCTGTCGTCAGCTAAGGCACAAACAGTAGCCCTTACTAGGCCTTTCCTCAGCACTGATCAACTTAATTTCTTCTGCTTGCCCATTAGCTAATTTCCCAGGCCTCAGGTAACTGAAATACAGGTAATGAAAAACTGTGAGGTTGCTTGGTGAACCAGGAGGTCTTATCCCTAGCTGAACAACTCCAAAAGGTGTTTGATATCATGGTTTCTTACACGATCATATTAGGAAATTATGGAGGTTCAACCAATTCGTAGACATATTCATGCCAGTGTCTGTAAAAAATTAAAAGTTTTTATGTCCATTTGTGTACACATCTGAAACCTTTCCATATAAAGACATGGAATGTGATTGTATAAAGAGTTTAAAAAAGAATATTTTGTGTAGTTCAACTATAGTTTGGGCTGCCATTTTGTCTTTTCAGACATAGTTCTATTAGGCTCTGCGGGGCTAATTCCAGTCACATCTGTTTGCAATGTTATCGTGTAAGCCCCTGCAGGAAAAAACATGCTTCTGGCTGGACGCAAACCTATTTCAGCCTGCTTTTCTAATTGCATTTGTTCACTAATTAGTGTTTGTTTTTCCTGTTTCTTCTTCTTTTTTCTAAAGACCTTAAACCAGTAAACTCTGACCTTTACGGCAGATGCCATACGATTCTTTAAGGCAGCACTGGATATGACACCCCCTAGCTATTAGCCCAGATAACTGGGTCACAAGGGATTTATAGTAAAATGACAACTGATATGGAAATGAAGGTTTAGCTGAGACCCCCTTCATTCACAGAGCGGCTCACACTCAGATCAAACAGTCTGGCCCTTGAGTGAATAAGGCAAAAGTAGACAGTATAATTGATATTGACGTCCTCGTCTCTGAGGGAAATTGACGTCTAAGGGCAAGTCATTCCAATGAGTCCCCCCGAATGCATGCTTGTACCGTCAGTCACTAAACAACACTCCTTGCATGGTCTATAGCAAAAATCTATTCTAAATCAATTTTGTATTAAAGAAAAGTAAAATGAAAATAAAACCAAAGCTAGTGTTAGCAGAAGCGGCATATCAGTGATACCACCCAGGGGTCTCCTTTCAGGTTGTCACAGGATGTTGTTTTGGCCCAGGGGATCTCTCTTCAGCTGATTCCCCTCTTCACATGCTGCATCTCTGGTACCTCTCTGCTGAGGTGGTGGGTGACCCTGGAGTAACAAACGGTGCTTTTTACGCCGCACCGCGCTGAGCAGTGAGTTTTACGACTCTTGATTCATTTTTCATCCCCTTGGTTCCAGTTCCCCACAGATTGTATGTTGTTGATACCGTGATACCACACCAAGTCTCTGGTGCAATTTTTGAACAGAGGGTACATTGTAAAGTTCATATGAACTTTTCCTCATGCACATTTATTTAGAAACTGTCAAAATCCCAAGAGAAACTACAGATTTGCTCAGAAGTGAAATTAGTCACCTGCCACTTTGCCCAGGTTGGTTATTAATAGTAGTGCAAAAGAAGCAGAGTACTTAAACCTGTACCAACTTGCAACAGAAGTAAAAAATGTAGCCATTGTTTTTAGTGGCACGGTAGGTGACAATCACAGGCGGAACAACTTCAATTTCCCAACGGACTGACTTTTCAGTCTGGCTTAACAATTCCTTTCGTTTTCCATAATTCCACAATTCAGCCAGATGTCTGTATTTTATTATTATTTCCACCAAATAATGTGTTAATGCAATTGTATATAATTTTGTTGCGCATATTATTTGTAAATTATGGAAACTAGAGTTTCTTTGGTCCCCTTCAATTGTCATTTATATACTTCAGTTATCGGTTTTATTATACTTTTATTAGTGTACAATGTCACCCAAAGCTAATTATTCAGAGCGATTGATGAGAAAGTCTACAATGTGTCTCTTGTATAGCATTGTTGGAGACTTGTAGGAGGATCAGGTTGGGGAGTCTAGACTGCTATGCGATGAGCAGCGCTCCAAATTAAAGCCATAAAATGCACTTAAGCTACAATAGTCTGCCCCGCTCCCCATCACTGTGTCTCCAAAGAGCCTGATGTTATCAACCAGGACCTTGTGAGGAGATTGGTGATAACAGCAAGCAGACATTCTTGTGCCTGTGGTTGTTTTCAATAAAGGGCAGTGTGGTAGCCTTGGGTCTGTTAGGTCTAATCCTGACCAGAAGAGAAAATGTTACACTTGTGTCCTGAGGGCATCCATTCTCTTTCTGTTATTGCAGCTCCATCTCATAAAAAAAATCAGTTGTGCTGGTGGTGGACCCTCTTAATTTGGACTGCAAGAGCAGTGCGTGTGGAAATTTCTAAATGTAACCTTTGCCAATGCTCAGTATTTAAAAGGCCTTTGAATGGCTTTCTGCTATGTAGTGCTACATGACATTAAAACCTCCAGCCATGACAGAATAATACAAGAAGAAGCAGAAGTTTAATACTTTTTTCACATATTTACACGTTTCCCTCCCAGACTCCTCTGGTTGGCACAGCAAGGGACTAGTTTGAGGAATCCCGAGACTGATAGTTTACAGCTTAATCAGGACCCATCCTTCTCTTTTCCAAGCGCCGACTTTGTCATGATAAGCTGAGAACAGCCTGGGACTGTCTGTAGGCTTCTGCAACACGGGCCTGAGGTATGTGAGCAATTGTTCAGGCCCGGATTAGTTTTTGTATCCTGTTACAGACTTTATTGCCGTGGAGTCAAGTTCAGCACTCTGTGGCAGGCCAGGGATGTTGCTGAAATGCTGTGATTTATGTGTTGCTGAGTGAGAGCAGCAGGTTCAACTTGGGGTTCAAGACGGAGGTCACAGGCCGGGAAGACCATGTTAGAGCACTCAGTGCAGTTTTCACACACGTTTTATCTGCCGCTTCACTAGTTAGACCTGTAGGCAGAAAATGGCAACATCTTAAACAGGCGTAACAAACAATGTGTCATGTACTGGAAGAAACATTGCCTCCGTTTAATTTAATTATATCTCTAGATTAAACAATTCAAAGACTGATACTTCTTAGTTCATGCCTTTATACTATTATTTTGCTTTGAAGCTTTTTTGTTAATCACACCAGTACTTTGCTTTGTATTTGCTAATTTGGTAAAGGTGGTCGCTTGAGCCCTGTGGTTTGGATTTTTCAAGTTTTAATGCAGATCATGTTGTTTACCAGTTGCAACTGGGAGAGCATAATTGGCTGAATGCTACCAAGGCTGGGAATGCGTGGAAATTAGTGTCTCCTATCAGCTTCCAAGACGCCTGTAGGCTGAAGTGCCTCTCCTCCAATCGGTGCTCAACCTCTTGCGTGGATTGTGTAGCTCACAGTTGTAAAAGTGACAAGTGACTTAAAGGCGATTGGATTAGAGGATTCCTCACCCTCCCAGTGTGTGGTGGCAGGATTCCTAGCAATGAGCTAAGATGTGTTCCAATAAGCCAATTCCAAATATTGTGCAAACTCAGCAGAGAATAAGCAGAATTGTTGTAAACAATAAAAACAACAATAAATTAAAGCAATTAGCCTTAGGCTCGCTTGAAGTCAGTTCAACCAGAGGTCAGTTTTTTTGATAGCTGATAGCTGATTTCATGTCATGTCAGGATGCATCACTTGTTCATGTTGGATGCAAACTTGTTGTGTGTCAAAAGAATGTTCTAAATGATCGAGTGCCTTGAATACAGGGAACCTCTCCAAAGCTGCAATTACTCAGTGACTTCTGTCACAGCGTCTGCAGCTTACTGGGACTGGGCTACTTCAAGGTCTCTTTGGAGCTAATGATACCTGGCATACCGTGGTCTACCATGGCCAGTAGCAATGGTTACATCCACTGGTGTAAACGCAAACACAGAGAGTGCTCACCCCCTAACCTCTTGTAGGGTCACAGGGCAGGCTTCCGGGGAAAAAAAGTAATAATGAAACCCATTAATATTGTGTTCTCTGTTGTGAAGGCGTTCTCTTTGGTTGGTTGAGTAGCTTTTTCTGACACCTTTTTCTGTTAGTTTCTAACACTAATAACACTGATAACAACATAACAATGAGGCCTAGCCTTAGTTTATTAGCTTTAATACTTATTTGTTGCACACAGTTAATTCGAAGTTACCTGTGATGGAATCAAAAATACATTATGTACTGTGAGCAGCCATTTTCTTTACCTTACAATAACAAGGCTGAAATGAAGGGGAAAAAAGAGGCAATTAAAACAACTCTTCCTCTATATTCATTTATCTGCCTTCTCTACTCTGTCTCTCTTATTTTCTATCAATTAATCAAAACAAGGGAATTCTTATTTAATACACGCACAATACACATTTAAGAGAATTAAATGTAGTTTAACTTACTAAGCTAATTAAAATATAACGTTTGCTTCCCTTTTCCTTTGGGTAACTTGCTAGCCAAACGGTTGCTATGTTTTAATGGGAGTCTTCCTTTCAGATAGTATTTATTTGTGTGACAGTACTCAATACCAAACTTGCAATCAGGCACTGGCTAACGCCTCAGTCACACCTCACTCAGCTTGTTGACGGAGAAGGTTAATGCTAATTCAGTTATCTGGATGGTTTTTAATTTACAAGGCAGTAGGATGTCACCTAAACTATGGGAGAGGAGAGAATTATAAAAAGACATTAAATGCATTTAAGCCACAATCAGCCCTTGGTGGCCTTCTCGTCATACCTGTCTGTGGCAAGGGGAGTGCTGGAGGGAGTGGCCGCCCTGTCTCCGCCTCTTGCTGTGCCACGCTGTCAATCAAACACGCTGTCATTGCATAGTTGCAGCCGTCCCCACCCCTGTTATCTAAATTTAACCATGATGAAAAAAGAAAATATCCCTGCTTGGAACG
The DNA here is from genome assembly GCA_025775045.1 of Hiodon tergisus. Taxonomy (NCBI): domain Eukaryota; kingdom Metazoa; phylum Chordata; class Actinopteri; order Hiodontiformes; family Hiodontidae; genus Hiodon; species Hiodon tergisus. The sequence goes on along the minus strand of JAOVYW010000093.1, from coordinate 1,587,122 downwards.
ACGTAACCAAGAAGACATATCCAAAGCTGCCAATTTAGGTCGTGGGCATATATTTGGTAACATGTTGCAGAACCTGGAATGCACTGCTGCTCTATGTAAGGGGAGCTGTGCCTCTGCTCCCCGGAGGGTTAAAGCGATTTTGGGCCGTGGACTGGCGGAGGGGGCAGATCTCTCTCCATGCTGTCTCTGGCTGCGGTAGCGACCCTCTCGTTTTCCCTTTCCTTTGTTTACGCTGGCTCTCCGGAGCGTTGACATTAGCCCAGTGTTGCCCCGGTGCAGTGGCCCGTCCTGTTAGAGTATTGCTTTCCACACGCCGTGGCCTGGACTCAGCCAAGACTTCGCTCTCATGGCACTGTCAATAACTCAGCTTACACCCAGTGACAGATCACTCACCCCCGTGGACATTCAATTGGAAATAGCTCGAAGCTTCGTCTGTGACTCTTTGCTGAATGCGCATACGAACCATGTGACCTTAATTAATTGTGCTCTCCCTGCTACAATAAGAATGTAAAAAACACGATTGTTTGTGAACTAAACTAACGCTCATTTACAATTTTCTAAATCTATGGTAAGCAGCGGTGATGGAAATCACCTTGTAATTGTAATCCAACAGCACTACTTGAGTATCAAGTTATCAAAATTAATCTTGTTCCAATTCTTACTGTTTAGTCTGGTAAACATGAGATTAACTGTAAAAGGTGAGTAAGTCTTGCCTACGGAGGAAAGAGGACTTGGGTTGCTACAAAAGCCTGCAGTGTAAGACTGAAGTAAATGTCTGCACAGGCATGAGAGAGAGGGAGGCTGGGGGCTGGGGGCGGGGGGTGGGGTGGGGCGGGGGAGTGCGACAGAAACTGTCGATGACTTCACTCTATGTTTTCTGGATAATAGTGTTTCATTTGGACAGCGCAGGTACAAGATGCATCTGTCACCTCTGTGGCCATTGACCTTATGCCCCCGGGATGTTGACCTTCAACCTCTGATGTTGACCTCTCCATGGGGCCCCTTGTTTCCCGTCCTGGCGTCTCTATTGACTACCTGCCATGCACCTGCTCTGAGAAATGAAACAGAGGGGAATGTCTCTCCAGGGAACCCTCTAGCTCTTCAGACAACAGCCATGGTTCAATCCCTAAATGGGCCTTGAGTAGGCCTGGTAAACCAATCTCCCTAATTATCCATTGAAAGGACATTCTTTTTCCTTTTAGAGTCATTACTCTGATTTCAATTGTTTAAAAAAATACATTGAGGGGTAAGGGAAAGAGGGTAAAAAAAAAAAACTGTATGAAAAGATAGTGTCCCGATTTCATCAAGGTTAATTGCATAGGGAACCAGATGTCAAACACAGATCCTCAAGCATAGTGGGGATGTAGAAGAGAAACAGTGAATGGTAAATATGAGCTTGGAGCTCTCACAGGCAGCTTGGTACAAATTGCTGAGCAAGAGCCCTCAAAAGGAGTCGCAAAGCCTTACATCCGACTCCTCAAACGACCCGATAATCCGTGCATGGAAGGTGCTTCACGTAGTTTTGGTTTTGCAGTTCACAAAAGAACTGTTGCAATGTCTTTTGTGCTCAAGGAGTTTAGAACATTGAATGTTTTGGTCCTTCATATCATGAGGTCATCTTGTGGTGCAACTTGAACTGAATTCTCAACAGAAAGGAGTCTTATTTGAAGTAATGCGTGCGTAGTACAAATACAGATGTAATGAACGACCTGAAATGATTAGTTTATACCTAATTTGTTGCCCCGGTTGTCATTGTAGTGAACTAAAATGTATTTATTTATAAGTTTTAAAGCTTACTTTTTTGATATAAATGAAGTACATAATTAGGGTCTGAATAATTGGGGCCTTTGATAGGCTTGCATTCAGATATACCGGGATGGGATAAAAAAAGAAAGAAAAAGGGACGTGTGATACCGTAAGAATCACTCTCAGTAATATTTCTGCCAAGGCTCTTGGACCAACATACTTCATTTAAAATGAGGAGAGCCTAATGCTTTTGGCTGTCTGTGTAATGTACAGGATTTTTGCTGGGTTAAATGATGCAATTTGAATGATTAAAAAAAAAAAAAAAAAACCTTAAACACTGGCATTTCCTTTGAAAGTGTATGCTTTGTTACAGCCTTCATGCGAAAATGCCTACTATCAGTAGCAATAAGTGGCACGTTTTACAATGTAAGGGCCAGGCAGGGGCTGTCCTTGGAGCCATCGTTTATCAGCTGCCTTGTGAAAGCAACGTGTCTTCCGATACAAGTCAGTGAAGGCTGGGACCCCCGGGTGCCCTGGTGCTAGGCTGTGAAAGTGTCTTCCCTGCAGGGTTTGTTCCTCTGGATTGACATGGGCCTTTGCAGAGAGAGAGATGCAGAAGGATCCTATAGCATGTTGTCTATAGCAGGGAATTGCTTCTCTGATTAAGTGGAACCTTTTTTAAAAAGGAACCCGGAGAAAGGCCAGTGAACTTGAAACAAAGGTCTGAGTCAGCAGCACAAGGGGACCCACAGGCTGACTGAAGACGTAATCTGTTTCCAGTCGGCAACGTTAAAGCATATGACCCGGTCCCTGTGGAGTTCAAACTCCTCGAGAGCTTCTCAGATTACACAGATTTCAGAGCTGTAGTCCGCAGAGAAGATGCAGCAAAGTGGGAAGTGAAGCAAGCTGTCCCAAGTACTGCCACTTGGTTACACTTGTTCCTTTTCACAGATTGTCTTCTCACATTTCTGACAGCATTTTAATGTCTTGAAATCAGTTTGATTAAATTCTGTCCTGGTTAGGACAGCAGCAACTTTCCAACCAAATCCAAGCCTAAACCACAGGCAGACTACAGAAGTGCTCCCTCAACCAATTCTCAAAATAATAGTGTTTCCTAATCGTTCAGCACATTCGACCAAGTGTTACATGTGTCCAAGCATTAATTTATCAGATATGCGTAGGTCTAAGCATGAAAACCAGAAAGAGAGAATGTCATTGTAGGACAGTTCTGATGCCACCATACATCTTCTGAACAAGTGTGAGCAATACATCACTGTTGAGGAAATGGACAAGATTGGATGTGACACTTTGTCCTGTACAAGATCCCTCCCTCTACGTCTTAGATTAGCTAGGACCGCATTCACTTCAACAAACAGTGTCAGGGTACTGACAAGTGGCTCAGGGAGGCTTTCAATGAGTGCACACCTTCAGAAGAGAGTGCTGGCACTAACACTCTACTGAGCTGACCTCATTTGTGGCCTCCGAACAAACCCCTGGCAGGAGCTAATGACAGAGCTGCAGGAGGTGTTAGCCGCGATGCAGCTGGCGAAAGGCTCAGCACACATGAGCAGATGCTCTGTCTCATTTGTCCAGACAGTGTCCTAGACAATCTCCTCAAGCTAGGACTTTCAGCCACTCTGTTGCCCCTCTGACTGGAACACCCATTCATGACAAGTGGGAATGGGACAGGGGTATTTTCTATTGCCCAGGAAGAATGCTTTGCTTCCCATCTGGGATCAGTGGCCAATGGACCATTGCCTACTGTTGTTTTGTTGTTCAAGGTGCTCTCCATCAAACAGAACCTTTAGTCTTTGCAAAGAGGTAACTGGTGCACAACTGTGAGCTGTGAAGGCTTAAATTCATCCCCATAAGACTTTCAGCTTCAATGAAAAGGTAACCATAAAAAAATGATGCAACTACTCCTGTTTAGTTCTTGATAAAAGAAGAAAAAGTAAGTATTTGAATTTTAAACAATGAAGATTTAAAACTGGGGAATAAAACTACGCTGAGGACTGAAATTGAATTATGATGACAATTTGTTTCGACTAACAGTGTACACAGGCATTGCATGCTTTTACCCTGGGCAGCTGTAAATCTGGCCCCTGCTGCACTCACAGTCAGTAACCTCTCTCCAACTCCAAGACTTCCTCCTGTATACCCCTCCCACGGGTGCCTTCAGTCGGGGAAATGGAGCTTTCTTCCCTTTATTTGACATCCACGTCCTCAATCGCCTCTCATGGACCCCTTCCCATCCCCTCGTTGGGATGTACTCACTGAAAAACACAGCCGTCTTTAGTCTACGAACAACTGTGTTTGAAAGTGATGACACTAGGTGCGCATTCTCCATCTCACGGGTTCCACTGTGTTACCTATGGCCTAGGCCCCCCTTAAGTGTCTTTGTGTGCATGAGTACACATGTTTGTACCGATCTTTTTTTTAAGATGCAACAAATCATTGCCACAGGCTGATGTTGATAGGGGAAAAATACACGCAGGATGTACAATCAGTGGAATCCCTGGGCTGTTTCAATTCACTCCTACAATTCAAGCCTTCTGTCTGAAGCAACCACTACTGCGTCCCCCGGGCCATATCCCGGTGCTTCCTCTCTTTCCTTGTTAGGCCTGAAAGCTCTGGTGCCCTTGCAGAAAAAAAAGGGGGTCTGGGTTATAGCAACAGTACAAAGAGATTCAGACATCTCTTTTCTGTGGTTCAGTACACAAATGTATTTCGGGGCAGGGGTTTTCTGGCTACAGTATTCCAAAGGGGTGAAAAAAAGAAAGATATTTCCCGCCGAACTGGTTCCCACGAAAAAAGCTGGAAGTACTGACTGGATCTCTGCCTAGCAATGAGTGTGTGTGTGTTTGATGATGTGTGCAACACAATTCTATGTTACAAACTAACAGGTCCCAGTGTCAAAATATAAGCTGCTCCCTTTACTCCCCGTGTTGACTCCATTTACAGGCCCCTTCTCCGTTTCCCAAGCAATGTTTGGAGACAGATCATAGGATCGTGGGGACTGGTACTTTATTATTTTGCAATAAATCAGGACTCCCGTGCCAAATACGTTTGAAACCTGGCCATAAGTGATATCTAAAGCCTCAAAGACTTTAAATACATATACATTATAAAGACTATTCAATGCAAGCAGAAGCAGTTGTTCAGTCGCAGACTCATCCTTAAAACCAAAATTTCCATATATTTAGTTAAAATATATATGTTACCAAATGCAAATATTCTAAATGCAAAATTATGGTCCTATGTTTAAAATTGGCATTAAAAACCAGGTGGCCCAAGTTACATACCTTATAGAACACCTGTGCTGTTAATTAATTAGTTATGGATTGATAAAAACAAAAAAAACAACGCAACCCTCATGAGATCCTATCACCCTGCAGTTCTGATCCCCCTGCAAGGCCCCGTCCCCATACCCAGCGAATGCCCCTACGAGGCTCCGTAACCATACCCAGCGAATGCAACTACGAGGCTCCGTCACCATACCCAGCGAGTGCAACTACGAGGCCCCGTCACCATACACAGTGAATGCCCCTACGAGGCCCCGTCACCATACACAGTGAATGCCCCTACGAGGCTCATCACCATACCCAGCGAGTGCAACTACGAGGCCCCGTCTCCATACCCAGCGAATGCAACTACGAGGCTCCGTCACCATACACAGTGAATGCCCCTACGAGGCTCCGTCTCCATACCCAGCGAATGCAACTACGAGGCTCCGTCACCATACTCAGCGAATGCAACTACGAGGCTCCGTCACCATACACAGTGAATGCAACTACGAGGCCCCGTCTCCATACCCAGCGAATGCAACTACGAGGCTCCGTCACCATACCCAGCGAATGCAACTACGAGGCCCCGTCTCCATACCCAGCGAATGCCCCTATGAGGCCCCGTCTCCATACCCAGCGAATGCCCCTACGAGGCCCCGTCTCCATACCCAGCGAATGCAACTACGAGGCTCCGTCACCATACCCAGCGAATGCAACTACGAGGCCCCGTCTCCATACCCAGCGAATGC
>JAOVYW010000093.1:1568851-1581243 GCA_025775045.1 Hiodon tergisus | reverse complement strand
GAATGCCCCTACGAGGCTCCGTCACCATACACAGTGAATGCCCCTACGAGGCTCCGTCACCATACCCAGCGAATGCCCCTACGAGGCTCCGTCACCATACACAGTGAATGCCCCTACGAGGCTCCGTCACCATACACAGTGAATGCTCCACCCCCCACCCCCATCCTCAGTGGCCAAGTCAAGTAATGAAAACAAATGGCGGGTCTTATCCCCGGCGGAGCTGAGGAGGAACTTAGTCATCAAGCTAATTTTGTTCTTGTCTGGCCCAGAGTCTCCATTTCCTCCGAGTGTTTTTGCAAACTTGGGCGAATGATGGATATGATCGCCTGATGGTCGGGTGGCAGATGCTAGTCCTGTAACTCAAATCCTAACTCTGACCTCCTCACGCCCCCTGCACTTACAACCAGGCCCACCATCCCATCACTAGCTTTCAATGCCACACTGTGTTATCCAGAAGTGTGGGGACAATGATTAAACAGTACTGGGTTCAAGGGTTTGGGATGGGATATTCATTCCTCAGTCCATCTAGTTATATATATATATATATGTGCTCTAAATTAAACCAATGGCCATCAAATTTTAATGCAGAACTGATTCCAGAAATAAAGAAAGAAATTTCTTCAAGACAGATCTAAAAAACATGAACAAAATTTCAGTCTTCATGTTTGCTCCGCTCTTGATGTCTGCTTTAGCCTGACATTGCAGCTGTTCTTCTCTGACAACATGGGCCCATGTCAGCCTTTAACGTAAAATTTTGTGTTACTGCATCACAGCGTATGAACATAGAATACAGGTTTAAACACCATCACATTGAAACAGTGGAAATGCCTGTTAAAGAAGATGTCTCCAACAAGCAATAAGCATTATTTACATCTCATTTCCATTTCACAATTGCAAAAATTTAATTGCACTTTAATTAAAGTCATTTGCTTAATACAATCGTTTCACTTGAAGCTTGACAATACGTTTGTTTATCTTCGAGCATCCTTAAGGAGAAACATAATAATGATTTACATTTGCCTGATTGAGCACCAAAAAATTAAAACGGTGACTATTGAACATATGGATTAGAAGCACTTATGGATTAGAAGCATTAGAAGCACACACACCCATACACACACACAGAAACTCTGGGGTAGGCTGACCATTACACATGTAGCTGTGACCTAGTAGTCTTGGATCTATCATGAATTAGTTCCCACTCCACTATATTCCTTATATATGATTGATGTAACAATTGAGTCTGCTTTTGGTTGCGATGCAACCATTTGAATTCATGCTATGCATTGAGCTGCCAGCTAGGACTTATGGTATTTCTCCTAAATCTTGGCCCTGACCCAAACCTGAATGATTTATGCCTATATTGCTGTTTACTGCATTTAAAGCAACACCCTGGGGGGGAAAAAGGGAAAACATAAAAAAGTAATTAATATGTTATAATGCATAAGAAAAAAAAGATTTTAAAGGCTCCCAAAAGAGATGGCCTTTATCTGCAACGTGACTTAAATTGCTTCAAATAGGGAAAAGGACAACTTGTAGTGAGGTTGCTGCTTTTCCCAGCAGACGCGTGACGGACAGGCACCGGATAACAAACTAAGGCCGTTTGTGATCAGCATAATCAATGTGACATGAACATACACAAGGGAAGTGTTTGTTTGGCACAATCCCCACTGACAGCTCCTTTCTCTACAAAAGCCATTTCCCAACTCTTCATGCAAACTTTTTCTTTTTCTCTAAAAACAAACTCTGAGTTCATGTATGACCCAACTAAAATGTGCCTATTTTGTGGCTTAGTCATTTAAATCTTTTTGTGCCAGTTCAAAATGCAAATCATATATAATCACTCAGACAGTAAAGGCCAGCAGTGCCGGCAGCAACACACAATTGGCAGAAACCGCCTGGGGTCAGCTGACTCTAATCGGCTTGGGTTGTTCTGGGCTCCCAATGAGCAGAGACCCCTGTGATAACCCAGGCACCTGCTGGCTGGCGGTGCTGAGGGGAAGAGATCCTCTGGTCTGCAATGAGGCTTTGTCGCCTGTGGCACCGTAAACCAGAACCGGTGGGGTGGGAGGTGGCTGGTTTGGAGGATCTTCCTCCAGTCTGTGAAAAGGGATATTTTGATAATTTGATGGTTTCCTGGAGTGCGCCAGATTATGAAACAGCTCAATTCAAATTGCCGCTGCAACCGCGCAAAAAATAAATATCACGTCTTCCGAGATAGGGAGAGCTTCATTAAGCAGTCCAAGGTTAAGCAGGGAAGCCAGAGAAAGAAAATTATACAAATTTCTCAACCGAGACCCAGATAGTTACCTCTCGTACATAGTAGGTTGTCAGGGTGTCTGGAAACAGCACCAAAGAGGGATTTCACAATCTCATTGGTAAAATAAATCCCTGGGAGAAAAATGCCTGCCTAGTCTGCTTATCATAAGAGACTTTTTGGCTTGTTTTTCTAGGCCTGCGGTGTTTTAGGCAAGTTTTATGAGTTTTATTTTTCAAAAATTGTCACATTTTTTACCTCAACCTGTAACCAGTCTTTTTGGACCAGAGGTCTGTACGCATATGTTGTCATGAAGTGTGCTGTGGTGAGGTAGATGGTGCCCACGAAATACAACAGTTAAATACTACAGTCACTGGGAAAAAGAAGAAGAGTTGAAGGAATGGATTTTCCCAGCTGTTGGTAATGACATGTAGAGTTTACGTGTGAGTGCTGTAAAACGTTAAACGGCATTGCAGAGTTGTTAAAGAGGCCACACCGCAGAAATGTCAGCCTGTGCAAAAAAATTCAAATCTACATGATCGTGTTGGCGTTCAATCGGTGACTGACAGCCAATGGTGTCGGTGCATCACAAACTTATTAGATATAAGTTGACTGACCTATCTAATGGTGTGTAGCCAATAAAACTATTAGATGTGTCTCATTGTATTACCACATTCTTGGCTTCTCTTGTTGTAATCTGATGCTGTGCCAGCCAGCCCAGGACAAGCATAGTCACTAGAGAGTGAACACTGGACACCCAGCACAGTTGAAATTGCTAAAAGGAAGATATGCCTACACCACTTGGGCCTAGAAAAAGTAGTTCTACCATCAAGGACGAATGGCTTTTATCTCCTTTTAACACGGCTGCCAGAGAGAGAAAAGGGCAAGTTGATTCACAGCACAGAAATAAAAGTTTCGAGCCGAAACAAAATGCATCTGTCAGTAAAGCACAATGTGCTAATTTCAGGTTGGATTATTTGGATGCCGAGACAGCAGGGTCTGGATTCAATCTACATTTTTTAAAGCTTTCCATTAAAGTGGATTATGTCTTATTTTGTAGGTAAAATGACTCTGAAATATATGTAGTGGAAAAGATCACCTTTATCTCTGCCAAATATTTTCAGGAATTTATGAGATTGCATGGAACGTTTACTGCTGTTGGACACTAGAAACCACCAAATAATAACATTGAGCTGGATACACCAGTTTATAGGTAAAATTGATAGGTGATATAAATATAAAGTTTGCAGTTTGGATATGTTGGCCCATTTTTCTACAAAAATCAGATGTTTTGTGGTGTTTACATTTGTCCTTTCCCCCCCAATGTATTTATTAATCGAATAATCTCTACAAAATTTTCATACACATTGTAAAACAGAAATAATAACAGCATGTAAAATTCTAGTGTAACAAGTTAAATATAAAATTACATATTGACTCTTGAAGTGACCCCTATCTCTTTTTTCAAAACTCATGATAAACAGAAACGATGTTTCATCACGAACAGCAAAAGCCACCTTTTTGCCTAGCCGCTGACGTGACAAATGTCAAGCATGTTACGTGTAACAAATTACATTATTTTTAGATCCTGTGTTTGAGTACTTGTCTGAATATGCTCCTGAAAGGTGGGAGACATTAGTGCACTCTAGAACAGTACTGTTGGCCTAACACCAGGGGATGACGTCAATTTCCTCCCATAACTTCCATGAGAGCTTCTCAATTCTGACATTAACATCCCTTTTCCTTCAGTCCTGGGCCTGAACCCAAGAACAACAGAGAAAATGACCAGGAGAGAAAAGAATAGATTTGTGAGGACATCTAAATTGTTTTGTGCTCTGAATTTGCTCAAAACTTGTTAAGCAACAATAAGTGGCCATTCTAAAACTAGCTATCTCCCACATTGTTTATTGTGTAAAGCCTGTCGCTCTCGATGGGACAATCAAGTGAACTGTTGTTACCATCCTCAATTTCTTTTCTTTTCTTCTGTTTGTCCCTCTCTAATTAGTTAGCGCTCGCGTATTGTTTGCCTCACTTCACCGGTTCGACAATTGCTGTTTAAAAGTCGGCCCGCCCTTAAAAAAATATCTGGACTAAATGAATTCTCCGGACCCCACGGCAGTTACTGCATTCACAGTTTACCAACATTGCATGCCTCTACGGGTGCCGCCGGCTCACCCTGGCACTTCAACAAAGCACATGACCGCCCTAATACCCCGCACGCTGACACTGTTTTAAATCCATTCTCATCACCATTGCTGTCATTCCTCGCAGTCTGGCCGCAAACACGTTGCAGCCACTTGATATATTTGGATGGGGATTTGGGGATGAACATTATTGTGTTTTCAGAGTGAACATCTGGTGAGGGTAAAAGGTTACAGTAAAGACCCCAGCCCCTCACAGAATTCCTCCCTGCAGATAAATCACCAACAAGTCACTGTGAAACTCAGAGTTGGGGGGCAGGCAGGGTATCATTAACACAATGCTGTCTGAGGCTTCATTTAAACAGCATCTTGTGCAGACTGGTGCATTAATAGCAACTCAATTTGGAGCTAATCAGCACTAGAAGTCATATACTTTGTTGTAACTGACACTCGCTCCTTGTGAGGGGACGGCATAATTGTCAAATTTCTTTTGGAAATACATTTAAAAAAACTATAGGGACAACAGTGTCTAAAAGACGATAACGGTGCCTGTCTATATTTTTTTTGTGAGTTCCTGCCGGGTTTTCAACACCACCCATAAGAAAATATAAATATCCCATAATTGTCTACGAAGAGAGTCACTCACGGAAAATTTCTGTAGATGTGAACCTCCCTGTTCCGCACCTTCTGGACGGTTCCTCCAAGACCCACTCAACCCAGGACTCCAATACGGGGTGACATAGCGAGCCAGATCCTATCCCAGCAGTGTCGGGACAGCAACAAAGATGCTGTTAAGCCCCCCCCCTCGACACCAGGTCATCTTGTCAGGATGGAATACACCTGACATGGACAGTCCAGAACCTCAGTCAACCTAAGGGCTGTGACTTAGCATCGTTGGGAGTGGAATGAGAGAAGAGAAGCCATGTAGAGAACATAAGGACGCATTGCAACCCAGACCAGCTTGGCATTGGTACCCCTGAGCCACGCAGCTCCACAGGATCAACCTGTAAAAATAAGCACTACCAGGGCAGAAGGGCTGTCTGAAGTCTGTAGATCCTCCGCTTGTCTTAGTTTGTCCTTTGCCAAAACAAGCCTTTTCTTATCAGGGTTACAGTGTGGCCAACTCCCCCTGGTGCAGTGCTGTGTCCACTGTTTTGTGACAATAATAAATCAGAGGCCGGGGCATGGAGATGACAGTGCAGCAGGAAGTGAAGTGGGGATGACAGAGGTCTACACAGGGTTCAAGGGACCGGGAAATGAGTGGTCGGTCCTGATACTTGCCTTGTGGGAAGTGGCATTTAAAGGCATACTTCACACTGCCCAATGACTGCGTGGTGCTTGATAGCAACCAGTGCTAATTTCCTCACTTCCTTCCTAGCAGGCTGAATTTTAATCAATGTGCTCCTTCCAGCGCAGTAAAAATAACCTAATTTCCTTAATGTTGATTATGCCCAGACTCACTCTTTCATTCTCTCTGGCTTTCTCTTGCCCTGGAGAGAGAGGCTTGGTGGGGGTGGGGGTGAGGACTGGAAGGCTGATTTCTGACAAGGGAGGAGGAGCCCAAAAGCAGTTGTTAGCCTGCGTTTTCCCTTGGTGTCCTACTGATAGGTGACTCTCCCACCATCATGTTGAGGAGGACAGGGGGTGGGCAGTGGAGTCAGGGGTGCGATGGGATGTTTCACAGTGAGGTACGAGAAATATCTCGCATTTTTCTCAAGTCTCAGAGCCCCTCGCAGACACGAAGGAATCCGTGCAACGACTATCCGCTGGGAAAGAACAGTCGTGACTGTCACCACAGCCCGACACACAGTGAGACACGGCGGCACACGGCGGCACTCTGTGCAGGGAAGTCCCCTCAGCGAATGTTCACATCTGTGCCTCCGGTTCTAGTCTCTGGCCCTTCATGTCCCAGCACCGCCTTACACAGCTGAGTTAGAAAGCACACGATAGCATAAGTTAGGTCTGACTAGACCTACAGAGAAAACTGAGCGTACTGTCAATTGTAAAAATGGAACTATAACATTTTCTGGGCTCTAGCTTTACAATGTAGAAGTCATCCAAGATGACCAACAGTTCCAGGAATCTGTCAGCTTTATAGAGGTATTGTGCAATTTAGGTACATTTTTACAAAGGATACAAAGACACAACCCCTGAAATACCTATTTATTTAATTAATAAATAACTAGATAGATAAATAATATAATTCATTAGTGGAAAATCAAGAAAACTATAACATGAAAGTATAAAACTTAATAACATGATCTTTTGTCAATATAAATATGAAGCAATTTATTGATAGTATTGGCAAAGTAGATTTTATCAGTGCATTTAGCTAATCTACTCAAGTGAAGGGCCCACAATGTGGGTACTGCACCACAGCAGTGAGTAAATCTGGCCATGAAGGAAGGTTGCCAGGTATTCGGTTCCCCTTGCCCCTTCTCACGTGTCGTCTGGGGGCAGCTCCAATCTGATGGATGTCCCTGACTGGAGCACACCGCTGACTACTTCCCAGCCTAGATGGGTGAGTCGCCCGCTGAGAGTTATCCCTATCGTGCTGGGAGGAGGACGCACAGCCCAAGTGCTGCCACAAAGGACACATCACTCATCATGCCAACCTGACCACCCCAAAGGGCCCCTGCTAAGGCCTGGCTGTGGGGTCTGTGGGAGGCCTGGGTCAGTCAGGGATCAAGTTGTATGTTCACTTGGGACCTGCCTTCTGAATGGGTGCTTGCAGCATACAACATAACAACGCTTACCGAGGCCTAATACACAGGCCTAATACGCTGCACTTCAGTGGCTGTTTATGAATTGCTTCCAAAGTTAATGACGGGCATGTCTGCACCCTGGCACGTGGGGTTGGGGGTCGTCACAGATGTGGTGTAGTGTAGCGCGGGTGTCAGGGCCTGATGAATGGCGCCTGAGCCTGGGAGCCAGGGCTGGCCTTGCCATGTCTGGGAGAGCCTTGACTGGCGACACAGGCTGGGGAACAGCGGGGACCTGCTAACAGATGCGAGGAAATGACTCCCCAGCCCTCCGCCCAGACGTGCAGGTTTTAAAACACGAATGTCCCCCGCGTCGAAAAACAAACCCCTCATCAAATCCATCGCCAAATGCGTGCACGGGGGCCACTGGGGAGTGCCTTGGTGGGGGAAAGAATCTGGGATGCAAGACGCCCCTTGGCTTTCCGGTGCGGATTCCCTTCCTAACCCAAGCCGTCATCTCCCCAGTGCATTCTGGGTTTAAACTTGGCGTCTCCCAGTACTGAAAGCTGGTACGGAGTCATATCGGGAGTGATTGGGCAGAGTGAGGTTCTGACAGTACAGGAAGTCTTTCTTAAACTCATGTTTCCGATTGGCTGCAGGATTCATACAACGTGACTCTACCCCGGAGAATTAAGGATCCCATCTAATTTAAGAACGCTTGTTTTACCCTTTCACTTTTTAACAGGCCTCCATTTGTGCCAGCATTACAGAGTGACAGGGATTGACAGTAATGGAAAGTGGGGTAATGTGTCAGTGTGTCTCCTTAGAGAGAGGAACACCCAAATAACTGGTTTAACATTAACATTAGCATTAACATCAGCCAGATGTTTTTATTTATTGAATTTTTTTGTTATTTAAAAAAAACTCACAAATTATATTCAAGAAAGCCGTCTTACTTCAATATCAGAACGATTTCCTTCTATCAAGATATTTTATAACTAGGTGAATTAAAGCAAAACCATTTTCTTCGGTGAGAGGAACTTAATACCAAGGCTTATCATAAATGCCAAAGTGTATTGTGTGTCAGCCAGAATCCCAAAGGCCTTTTTTTTAAAACTGATCCTGTGAATCCACCTTTGGCAGGTGAACGGGACTGCTCATTTGTGGTCCCTGCAGAATATAATCCAACCTGTCCCTGAAGACTGGAATGCCAGCACCTTCATTTTTATCTTACTTGACTTTTACCTCCTCAGTCAGAATCTGGCCCCATCGTAGAATTTCAGTTAGACTGTGTTTTGTTTCATTTTAAGTCAGTGAAGTGAAGATTCTAAGCGATTCTTTGGGCATCCCAAGCCATCTTAACGTATAACAATTATGAAAACACAGGGATTTTCATGGAGGACAGAAGCTGAAAATACAGTAGCTCCATGGACGTGGAGGGGAGGGCCAAAAGGTGGTCCAGTGTAAGCACAGCTGCCTGTCTCTTGTTGGCTAATAAACAGGCAGGCTACGTGCCACATCAGCCAGGGATTACGGAGGGGGGAAATCTGAGACACAAGGGGGCCCGGATTGCCAGGCGCAGCTGGTACTGTTTAATCAAGACGTGAAGCGATGACGCCGCAGGGTGGGAGGGGGGCTGAAGTGAATGAAAGGTTGCTTCGAGCGCCCTGTCAGAGGGGTCAGACGGGCAGTCAATAGAATGGTCAATCATTTTTCAAGTTATAGATCTAATACCGGCTAAGAGGCCAAAGGGAATCGAGGAGGCAAGTGCGGTTAAGATGGACGCATGGAGGGAAGAGGGAAAAGAAAGCAGAAAAAAGAATCTCAACGGAAAAATTTAAAAATATGTGCATACTATGCTATTGAAATTCTGTTTGATGACAGTCATTTCTCTTTTACTGTCGCCGTGTTGTCGTTTGAACTTGATGATTTTCAGTGACTGTTAACGGGCTATTCTTCTGTAATCGCCTTCCCTTTGCTCACTCATCATTGGTTTCCAAAATGAATATTTATTTGCCTCGAAGATGCTTTAATCCAAATCGACCTCAACGTCTTACACTTTTCCCAACGTCAACAGGAGGAGATTTACTGAAACAATTACCTTGATTTACTATACAACAGCGGGGCGACTTCAGGACCTGCTGGTCACGAGTCCTGCGCCACAGTCCCTGGATCACACCAATGAAGAGTCTTATATGATGTTATAAGAAGCACATGGAAAGTAGCACGTCGCTTCATGTTCAGCTTGGTCTCAATAGTAGCAGTGCCTGTCCAGTTTCAGTTTTTTATTTTTCAAGAGTGGTGTATATCTAATAAAAAGAATGATAATGATAATAATAATAATAATAATAATAATAATAATAATAATAATAATAGTAGCATCTAAATCATGCCATACTGACATAAATTATAAACAATACAAATATAATAGCATATTATATGCTATTACCAAGCTAGCTGAAAGCCAGCTATTATGAGCAAAATGGAAAGCAAAAAACCTATTAAAGCAGTACTGCAGTGAATGCAACAGCACTGATTGATTGCTGAACAGCTGTATTGAAGTGTAAGGCAGGCCGCCTCTTCTCTCTTCCTGTCCCTGGCTCCTGATAGTATGTGCTTATTAGAGAGTTCTGGTGGTTTTGAACTCAAGAATGTCAATATGTTGACAAGACCTTTGACTGTGTGAGCTATGAAACAACTGCTGTACACAGCTAGATAACTTAAATTTACTTGTGACCTGACTCCCGGCCGATCCTGATAACCATCGGTGGAATTCGAAACAGTTTCCGTCTCTACTCCGCACTCGCAGCTTATGTAAAAGTATGTAACTTTTAGCTGCAACAGTGCAGTTTCTTAGAGTCAAGATAGGTGAGAACAATATCAGCAAAAACAGAGTGTGCGGTTTTAATTATACCGTGACAAAACCAGATAACATAACACGAGTTAGCCTAATACTGACTTCACTTCAGCATTATCCTGAGTACCCCAGAAGGGCATGTCCCAACTGGAGTCAGGGATTTTAGTGACTTTCTGCCATTTAGACCACAAGCTCTGCTATGCACTGCTCAAACCTCACTCGTGCTATGAACCAACCGTCTTCCTTCAATGGCGGGACGCTCTGCTACAGGAAGCCTTAAGAGCTATGAAAAAAGAACTGTGCAACTAGGAGGGACTGTGATTTATGTAAAAATGTAAAAACAAATTAGCATACGGTGAGATATAAATATATAAATAAGTGTGTATATATATATATATATATAAGCTTAAAAATTGACCTCTGGTTCAGTTTACGTAATGAAAAGATGGGGGTCTGTTTGGTTAAAATGAAGGTTGCAGGCTTAGCTGGCCAAAGGAAGAGGAAATTAAATAAGTTAATGGAGTTAATTTAAGGAGAATGTAGGCTGCTACACAAAAAAAAGTCTGCTGTGGACTGATGCCTTATAATAAAAAAAACTGTGGTACTACTGCACTGAGAAAGCTAATTTTACAAGAGCTGTCTGAAAAACCATGCAAAGAAAAACCACAAAAAGATCAAAGGTGGTACAACTTCAGACATTTGCAGTAAATCCTGCCGGGTGAAACCAGACAGCGATTTTGTTTCATATTTCTTCAGAAAATAAAAGGAGCGAACGAGAAGACCGTATCTTCTGGGAGCCCCTGGCTGGAGTCCGGGCTCTCCACTTATCAGTTCAGCTTTGCTGCCACGTGGCATATGGCACAAGACAAACTGTTGCCCCATTTCCTCCCGTCTTCCCCTCCAATTAGATGACAGGGGAGAGCAAGTTCGCCTTAGCAGCAGCTGGCGCGGCGTGCAGGCTTCATGGGGATTCTGGGGGAAGTGTGGAGAGTGCCAGGGCCCGTCCACATCGCTAGACGTGGGGGGGGGGGGAGGGGGGGGAACGACACTTTGCTGTGGGGGACAGGAGAGCTGGAGCTCTGAAGGAACGGCAAATTGATAAAATTGCGGAGGCAAGACACTCAACCAATTATCTAGGTCATGTCAATGTCTCCCTGTTCCCTATCGGTCAGCAGGGGTGTGTGTGTGTGTGTATGTTTGTTTGCTGAGTGACAAGAAAGAAACCACTAGGCTCTAAGAACTTTTAATGTACACAAGGGAGTGAGCAGAATATTTTTAAAAAAATAGTAAAAAATAAAAAAAGATTTTGAACAAGAAAAAATGAACAAGACAGGCAAGGTCTGGATTTGGAGTAAAGGTTTGGTTTTTAGTGTTTTTTAGAAAATTATTTTCATAGGATTAATAGAAAACTCTTGAACTCTTGAAATAAGCATTTCAGTTTATTATGTTTGTTATTAAAAGGACTAGTTCAGGTAAGGCATGCTTTACTCACAGACATCAGTGGAATATGTTTTGACCGTTGCAGTAGACAAAATGGAGCGCGGTTCGGTGGGAGTTTGCATCCGGAGTTCCACTGCGACGGAAGAAAATGGCGACTCAGGGCATGCCCGTCCTATGAGCTTTGTCGGGTCACTCCGGCGATCTCATGTGGCACGTGTCCCCACCGGCTCCTCACGCTTCCTCGAACCCCCAACATGACTTGGGGGGCCTTGTCATTCAGACCGTGATTGCTGGTGTCCCATGCATCAGATGAAACCAACGCAGGGGCAAGCCTGGCACAGACTGAATCTGACACAGACTGAACCTGGCACAGAGTGAGCCTAACACAGACTGAACCTGGCACAGAGTGTGTGTCCCACCCAAGGCTGCTGAACCACGTATAGCACCGGATATCAACTGCCACCAAGTTATCACATAACATATCACATATCATTCCTTTCCTTCTATGTCCCTTTTCATTCGACGGTCCTTTTCATTCTGTGAGCCAAAAGACAGAATACACTGTGCTAAACACTGTTGTAAAACTCAGGAACGGATAAACCACGTTTTACCAAAAGTAGTCCGAACGCAACGGCTGCGCAGCCTACCAATGACCGGTTTCTGGTGCATGGAGTACAGATATATTCACAATTTACATTTTGTTTGGTAAGCGGATCCAGAGTAACTTGAAGCAAGTGGATACCACCTAGGCAGGCTCGTAAGATTCAAGAACATCAAATCAATCCAACTGCTCACAGGCAAATGGAATCAGACCCCTGGTGCAGCTTGGTCAAACACTACCAGAACAATTCAATTCACAAAGCCCAGGGATGAAGATTGAGGAAGATTGAAACAGGTGTGCAAATTAAACATGCTGAGAGCTGTTTAGGCGTTTAATAAGCTGTTGCGGAAGAACTTTCTCATTTCACTTTATTCCATGAGGTTCAAAAAATCTT
>JAOVYW010000093.1:1558467-1568751 GCA_025775045.1 Hiodon tergisus | reverse complement strand
AATCTTAATTTCTCGTTTCTCATAATCAAATTTTACCCTTTAATATTCTCTTTTTCTTAGTGAGAAAGATGTAGGCATTGTTGTAAAATGTTTCTGTCTGAATTTTAAGGTGGGTACAGATTTACATTTGGGTAAGCAAATGGAAAGTCAAAAACACGAACAAACGATCAAGCAACCAATAGAAATATCAGCTAGGCTGTTGGGTTAGGGTAGGTTGGGTTGGGTTTGTTTTGGGTTGGTTTGGGTTTCAAACCAAACTGTGTGAGCACACAGACTGACTTTGAAGGAGAAGCTGTCCAATAGAGCAATATGAACTATATCTATATGCATAAATGTATTTTATAATGATTTCTTGAATTCTTTAATTGAATTTTCATTTGTATTTGCAACAATATAGTCTTCAGTCAACGATGAAGATTTGCTCAGCTGTTTGTTTTTTTCTGGGGTATCAGCCTCCTACAGTGACCCTCTGTGAGAGGTCAAACATTTCTGGAACAAAAAATGTAAAGCATTGTTTCCTAGATCTCTCGTTACGCCTGCTTCACGAAAATGGTATCAGTAGCCTTGAACTCAGTCTTCCATTCGCCATCGTGTGTGTCGGTCGGGGGAGTGACCAATTAGAAGAACGGGGGTTTGTGATCTCTACTGGCTCCAGGAAGAGAGGAGAAACAGGAGCTAATCTTGAACAGCATCGGATGTTTCCCCGGTAATGTGATTGTCCTGCCCTTTGGGCGCCATATTAGCATAGATCTGCTTGATAGTCTCACTTCAAGGAAGGGGCCACTGATTTAATAAATGCTCAGCAAATGAATTTGACCCCTCAAGACATTTGGACTCACACAGTCCATGCATGGGCAGTCAGATTCTTAATTTACGCAGAAAAAGAATTGACTTTCAAACCACTTCAAAGAGGCGACGTATCTCAAGAATTCACCGCTTTAATAAGTAGAAAAAATAATTTTAAACCTTGGTTGAGTGTAACCAGTACATCTTACTATACAAGCATCTGAAAGGTGTATGTATTACTAACTGTTTAATTTAAATTATCGGTTGAAAGTGTGCTGCACATACAGTTTCGCTGTTTCTTACAGCATGGGACAATTGAGTTACTTCCCCTCTTCCCCTCCTGTTAGATACAAGTGAGCCACATTCCCCCGGTTCTGTGAGTTTTGAAAATCTGATCAAATCTGTGACATTTTTCTACTTATAATTGTTTCATATGTTACAGAATGACACCCCATAAAACTGGAAACTTAACCAGCCCTGTTAACATCAACCAGCTATTTCTGTTTTTATTCGTCTTCATTTTTTTCTCTTTGTGAATGAAAGTTTTCTCTTTCTTTTAGTGCAAGATAGGGTAGACCAAGATATATATTGATCAATACTGTCTGACTTCTTTTTCATAGTCTTTATTTTTGCACATTGACTTTGGTTACCACTCCTTGTTATCTACCTTGTTTAACTTAGTTTATTTTAGTATTTTAGTGATACAGTGCTCCTACGCATGAAGGCATTGTTTCTCAGCTGCATTGGTGTGAAGCCTGGGTTCTGGCTCCCAGACCCACGTCATGGACTCTGTGCAGTGGCACAATGAAAGTCAGTGGACACCTGATTCAGTTTCAGCTGCTGGATTTGGTGAATGCGTCTGATGAGGACCACGGCGGGACCTGGCTGCTGGGCGGATACGCCTGACCTCCGAAGGCCCAGCTCATCGCCCCAAGCTCCTCATAATAAAAGCAGTCCCCTGTCCTGGTTTAAGGAGGTGTCGGCGGTGTACATCCAGCGGTGGTTGGGCCTGACCACATGTTCCGCGACCACCCCGGAGCGCACTCGTTCTCGGAAATACACTTAAAAACGCTTTGGCGCCGCAGTTACCTTTTACGATCTGCCAGAGAACACTAACGGTGGACAGCCACAGCTCACGTGAAAGAGAGCCTTTCAGAGCACTGCCATCAATGAATTCTTCTGGGTCATTGTGGGGATGTTGGAGCGGTAAGATATTTCCTTGATTTTTTTTTTTGTCTGTGTTTGAAACAACCAATGACCCGTAGGAGGTTGGATGCCGTGTAAGGTATCTGAGGGCTTGGCGACATAGACAGATCACTCTGGAGAAGTTATAGTTCATTTTTATTGTCTGAGGGAGGACCCACATTTAGCCCTGATTAAAGCAGAGACAGCACTTTGACTGTAAATCTGCAGTAAAAAAAAAACGGCAATGGAAAAACCGATGGACAAGTAAGAGGAGACACTCCCTTAACTCTTGTATTAGGGCGGGCTCAGGAGGAAAGACACTAATTCATCATTACCATTGGACAGATGAATATTTTAGCACACGCTCTTTTGCAGCAGACATTGAACATCGAGTATTTGTTGTTGAAACCTGCAAACGTGCTAATGCATCTCTGCTTGAATTAAAGCTCGTAAGGCACAGTCTGCTATGAGCTCTTTTACCTACTGAGCTACTTGGGAGGCCTAAATAAACGTATTTCAAAATGGAAGCGTTGTGTTAAAACGTGAAGGAAATCAGCCTGTGTATGATAAGCTTGGCTCCGACTTGGCTCCATTGTGTGATGCTGGGCCCCGCCCACAGAGGCCTGCCGATACAAATCTGTTCTTCAAAAGCCACCAGAGGCGGGTCAGTGACAACGTGCCAACAGGCAGAACGGCCGGTGCCTGCCATCCGCTTACTGTGGTTCTATGAAGGGAAGGAGAAAACGTCTCCCAAGGAGTCCCAAACAAGCTCTGAAGAAAAGAATATGGAAGCTGACAGAAATAAACGTAGACTTGAGGAAATAACAGAGCAAATCGGTCTGGAAAGGAAGCGGAGGGGGCCCCCCTGCTTGCTGAAGTCATCAAACTGTGGCATGGTGGCCAGAGGCAGTGGGGAGGGCTCCCCCTCACCTCTGCCTTCAGTGCTGCAGGAAGGCGGGGCGAACATGACATCCAGAGAGCGGGCGTGCGATCTCGCTACGATTAGTTTTCATCCCTGCTGTGCGCTCACAGGGTCCACTGCATGACAGATCCTTGTTTCCTCAGGGACAGAGATGATACTCAGGTTTAGATGGTGACATTGAGCATGACACACATACACAGTGGATTCACAACTAGAGAGTGTGACCTGAGCTGTTGTATACGGAAGCAGGAAGCCGTTGTGATGGCTTATAAGATACACCATGTGTTCGTACTATTCATTATCATTATTATATGTAAGGACTGTAAAAAGTTTAAAGTTTATGGGTTTTTTAGCTCTATTTTTCTGAAGACAGTGGCGATTGATTTGGAATTAAATAGTTTATTCTCAAATAAAAATTATGAATTAAAACAAAACAATTAAAAATAATACATTGTATTACCCCATCTTTTTTATAATTATAATAATAATAATTTGTCGTAATCAATGTTACATTTTTTAATCTAATATTTTTAATCGGAAACCTCACTGATTTGTTGTAGAGACCCGATCCGGCATTTTTTGAGCTTCCAATTACCTGAAGCACTTATTTTGTTAAATTATTTCTAAACGTATAAATTGGTTCTAAAAAAAGTCCGGACTGCTGTTTTTATTTATTTATTTTTATTTGGTAATTTTCCATATAAACCTCTTGCTCTAGACTCCTAATCTTTTGCCCAGTGGATAAGCCATGTGCCTGTGTGTTTCTTCCTAGAGAGGGGCTATTCATTTATAATTATTTTATTTATTTTTTATTTGTTAGGAAAATTATTCTCGCATGTTCCATTAACCTAATTGGCTACTATTAATTCATTGATTTAATTTAGCTAGCTTCAACCATTATATACAAACAGAAAGCGGTTTTAGTATGATAATACAAAATGCATGGGGTGTAGTGTTTGTTCCATGAGAAAGAAAGGTACAACTTTTGTACCTGAGCTTAACCTGTACCGCTTTAGCAAAAATTAATAAACATGTGACATGTGGCCATAAACTCTGGATAAGAACGGTAGTCCACAAAAGAAGTCAATAATGTAGCATGTAGCTTGTTGTCTAGTTAAATTTTGTCGTTGTGCTGTTAAATTCTGATTAGCTGTGATTGATAAACCATTTAAAAATAATTGTATGTTGAAATAATGACAGCACAGGGGATTTAAACGAAACATTACATTAGCTATTTTAATGTAATTAATATAGTTGCAAAAAAAATCATACGTTTGGGTTTCACAAGTTCACAATTAATTGGCTTCTTCATCATTTTAGCTAATAATAAGTCCATAACAATTAAAGGCACACAACCCTAAAAGTGAGAAGAGGAAAGCTCCTCGGTTTTTCTGCTTAATGTTTTATTCCCTTGTACCAATAAAACTGCAGCTGGCCTGTAATTATCTCTCCGTCCCTGGTTTGTGGTCATTCCCTATGCATGACCACACCAATTTAAAGGCATGATTATGTTTTTTACATGTGGGTAGATTACATAAAATTCTGAGAAACATAGAGTATAATTTATTGTTTTCTGTACATATATATATAATATTGTTGCTTGTTTTCAATACTATAGGCTAATTCTGTACTATGGCATGTCAACCATCTAGTTGTTTTATAGTTGTCTTTTACCATTTTAATTACTTTTAACAGGTAACTAATTCAGGAGTGAGGTAGGGAGGTCCACAAATTTGGAATCGCTCCTGGTCAAGAAAGAACCAGTGAAATGCAATCAGTTAAATGTTCAAAAGGTGTGGAAATAACTGCTATGAATTTATACATTGATATAAATCCATGAGTGATCCAACAGCAGTTTTTCAAATAAAAAGTTCCACCATAATTCCCAGAAGCTAGTTTTGCACTGCAAGCCAAATAAAAGTGATGGAGCTCATTTTAAATCATTTTACCTATAAGGTTATTGTAGTGATCTGGCCCGAATTGACATCATAGTTAGGAGGGGATTGATGCCACTCATGCCTAATCTAACAAAACCTTCCTCTTTGAATGATAAAACAATGGTGCCAGATCCTGACATGACACCTCGCTCACTAAATCCCACAAAAAGTCAATGTTTTTTATTACGTTGGATGTTTTCGAAAAAGGAAATGAATGGGAAAAGACCTGCTTTCCATGAATTCCATTTGGAACTCAGCTATTGAAGCTATCAAAGGCCTTCACGACGTGTCCGAAACTAAATAAATAGCGCTACATAAAGTACCTTTGAAAGGTAGGTTTTAATGCAGTGTGTTGTAGAGCTTGACGCCACTCACGAACTGCTGCACTCATCACGCAGTTTTGGTTATTTATGAATTTGTACCAGTTTCTTTAATATCATACTATATTGCTGTGAGCACTACCATTAGGTCAACGGCTCACATCCCTCACCTCTCTAATTATCTTCCCGTCTTGGCTTTCCCGTTAGCTCTCGTTTCAGATCAAAGGCAGGGTTTGGAAGTTTATACTTTTAAAACTCTTTATAGAGAGCATGCTGACATTTTAATGGTGTAATTTGAACAGTGTCCTCTAAAATGGAACATAGTTTTACCAAGAAAATGTCAAATAACTAAACCAAACTCTGTCAATGGCAGCAATACATACCTAAAATTGATTTCCTAATAATTTAAATAAAAAATATATACATTTAAACTAAGTGCATAAGCACCTTTTTGAAAGGTGTGTGAACTGGATAAATCTGTCTTCTATATAAAATCCCACAAAACAAACATTTTCTTTGTAATGTAGGGTGTATTGGGGATGGAAATACTGGGCTTAGTTGAACTGTAACTTACATTTTTAAACAATGGGATCATTTGCTTTTCGAACGCAATATGCTTTAAAGAATGGAAATGGTTTTTTTGAGGGTTTTTTTGAGGGTTTTTTTGGCGATACAATTATACAGAAGATACTCGCTGGTCAGGGTTCTCTTTGTGAAGACGTGGCGTTCTCTCGCTGTGTCTGTCCTGTTTTTTGCTCTCTCTAACTTCTCTCCACGACTTCACCCGAGGGACGACAAACTCAGTCACCGATGGTAGAAAAAGTGGCTGGAGTAAAAGGAGTGTAAAAAGAGGAGGTTGAAAGAAAGGGCCAGAGAGGCTTGTGTGCCAAGCTGCTTAGCTTAATGGTTGCTTTCGCTGTGGCTTCTCCATCTAAGAGATTAACACAGATCCCTGGGTAGTGTGGTGCCGCCCGTGATGCAATAAACCAACTCTGATTTGTGCCCAAAGCCATCAGTGTCACACCGGTCGGGTTGTCAGCTTAGGAGTGCATCAAAGTGCGAGGGTCTGGGAGTGCTGTCACAAACAGTAATGGATATCATATCAAGATCGCTGGCTCGTATTGTTTTAAATTCTAGATCTGGAGTGGGTTACTAGTCCTAACCCATCCTCCTCCCGTGGGTAAACTACCCTAACCCTATCCATACCCGGCCTCAGTCGCTAAACTAACCCAAATCCTAACCCCACCCCACCTTCCGTGGGTAAAGTATGCCATCTATGGCGGAGATTTAATAACAATACTTAATTCCTGTACAGCCTCTAGAGCTGCGCTAAGGAAAGAGGGGTTAAAGTGCACAGGTATTTTATTGTCAGTGTGTGTTTACTTTCATGTTTTTCAGCGTACTAAAGACCATTATTTCCCTGTCCTATCATAATTTCAATGACTTAATTGGACCACTGGAATCAACAAACAGGATGCAGCTAAAAACCTAATAATCTTCTATGTGCTGAATCTCTGTGATATGTAGCCATTGCAATATTTTCTCAAAGCCTACAAGACTGCTGTATATTTTATATATTATTATATTTATTAGAATTTATTGTATTACAGTTTTTTAGAAGACCACATTTTTCTCAAAGACCCACATAGTCTATATACATGTTTTATATTAAGGTATATCAGAGCTGCTCTTTCAAGAACTTTAGTTTTCCACTAAGTACGTGCTATCTAAACAGAAGGAAAAAAATTTGGAACACATTTTTATTTGAATTGTTTGAATTTTATACGATTATTTTCTTACGGTTGATGTTTCATGGACATAAATTACATTTGCATTCCAGTGCACTGTATAGAATACAGACACTGAATAGAACCCTTAAACACTTAAACAGGTTCCTGGTGTACAGGAATTCTAGTCTTAGGTGACCCATCGTCCAATTAGTCTAATTAATTTGTTGAACCTTACAGTACAGTGTCTGCTCATTACCTTAACAGGAGGTAACTAATTACATTCATGTAATGGCTGGATGATTAGTAATCAGAGTGTGTTCTCTTAATGCAACCAGCAAAGAAAAAGTATATATATTCAATGAACAACTCAAGAAATATATCATCATGTGAATATTGTAATACACATACCTGGTAAATAAAAGACAGGGAATTGAATGCGTTTCTTATGAAATATCCAGCTGTCTGAAAGGTACATTCATTCATTCCTTCATTAATTCATTCATCCATTCATTTTCCACAAACGCACATCCCAAGCTTAACCCAGCAGACACAGGACATGAGGCAGAGTACACTCAGGACAGGACACCAGTTAAGGCAGGAGACATACAGACACACAGCCACACTCAGAGTGCCAATTTTGCAGTTGCAAACCCATCTAGGTCTAAATCTTTTCTGGGTGAAAAGTCCACACAGGAAACTTTGCAAACTTGCATACATGCATGCATACATTCAGCAGAACTGCCCAAACTAAAGTAAGTTTCTTAGAAAACAGAACAGCAGTTTTTCACTTTACTATTTATGCAGATCATGGGTACAGCAGCACCAATCCACAGGGTAAAAACTGAGTGACTTAACCACTACACCATGTGTTCCCCTTGCGGCTTCCAAAAAGGAGTAGGAATGTTCTCACCAGTCACATTCATTCTGAGCCAGTTGCAAATAAAATAATAACATTATTAATTGCTAAAATATACCTCAAGTATGCATCTTCTTTTGACCTTCCATCTCAATAATAAGCATATTACTCTATAAAGCTTACCCGCACACATACGCGCTACATATGTTTTGTCAGTTTCATACAGGTAGCTTAGTACCCAGAAAAGTCCTGAAAAATTCTCACTTAATCACACTCATGCATTGCACCCTGTGCATTCCTTGAGATGGAACGCAATTGGTCCGCCAACAACACCATGAATCACAAACCTATGGCAGATGTGAGTAGACAGGTGGAGGATGTGCGCTGGACATCCTGACTGTAAAACAATGGGCCAACAATGGAGGTCAACAGACAGAATGACAGGGGCACAGAAAGGGACAGACAGACAAGGGGTCAAAGTGGGACGGATGGACAGTTGACAAAAATGCTTATGACGCACTGCCACTTCTCTTCTCTCTCTCCCCCCTCCGTCTTCGCCTACCCCGTTCCCTTCCGTGCTCTCGTCAGCTAATTATACAGAATTAGAATCTTCTTTCACACCAGTGGTGTCACCCTGCCTTAACTTTATTTGTCAGCTCTTATGTCTGGGTGCTAAACTCTGGACAGCTGATGGGCTGGAGGCAGGCAAAGATTAATTGCATGTGAAAGGCTGACAGATCTGACAATGCAAAAAGGTTGGAAATCTGGAGGTAGGAGAGGGAAGTGGTAGCGAGGAATGGCTGAGTGGTGTTTTGGGGTGGGAGGGGGGTGGGGTGGAATCCCAGTTAAGCTACTTGTCTGAGAGCGGAGACTTGCTTGAGCTTGCAGCTCGTGATAGTAGAGAGAACAGGGCATACAAAGACCACGTGGCATAACATGTGGCGGTAAAGAGGAAGGGGGACATACGTATCATCCCTGGTTGTGTTGGCTGCCATCTGCCTCATCAGTACACATATACCCTGACTCATACCCGGCGACAGGATAGCTTACCTAGAGGGACATTGACGAAATCTAAGGGCTGCATAGCTAACAAAAAAATGCTATAGCCAAGCTACAAAAGATGTATAAACTGAATTAATCAGAAGGACACATCTGAATTTACAGTATAAGAAATTTATTACAATCAATAACTCGAGTCTTCTATTCCTCCTTGAATTAAATGTCCTTAACATTTTCCTTCCAGCAAATTTTGTTCTCGTCCCTTTCAAATGATCGCTGAATTAACTCAGGCTTTCATTGGTTTAGCATTTAGCACTTCAGGAAAAGCTGTCACTTTGCTTCTTGGGTGCTGGTAATAGGTTGATGGGGTAGGTCAAGGAATCTCAGTCCTGATCCTTGTGGACTGTAGTGTTTGAAATTTTGAGCTATTTCTAATAGCATCTGATATCTGGAAACACCAGGTGAGATCATTGTAAATCCAAATAATTACTCCAGTTAAGAGGTGTAAGCCTCCACGATGCTTGGAATAATCTACCTGACAATTGTCTTATAGCTTTGTACCTAAGAGAATTGATGCAGTTTAAAGGCAAAGGTTGGTGTTTTTTTTAATAAATTATGATATTTGTTTTTACTGTTTACTGACCTTTATAGTATTTTAGTTTTAATTTGGACGCGTTTCATTTATTTATTTTTAAAGCATCTTCACTTTACAGAATGTTTTTACATGTGCGTAAGACTTTTGCACAGTACTGCATCGTTTATGACCGCCGTATTTTCTAAACTTAATATTATATTTATCAACTGGATATCATTAACAGGTTTTGCAGCTTTTCACAGCTCTTACCTCAGTGCAATTTTGACAATTGTAATCCTCACGTATTGACTCATAAGGCTGAGTGAAAAGGCCAGTGGAAGGTTGAGTTTGGAGCCAGTGTGAATGCTAAAAACAAACCTTTTTTATAAGAACTTGAACGAAGCACAGCTCCTGTGTCATTATTGGTGGCTTTGGGGGGAGGGGGGCTCCCAGCGCTTTTGAGGGTGGATTGCAGATGAAAGACATGTCTAACGACCAGCTTTTCTTCTTCTTTCTTTTCAGCAGGAGCAAAAAAGGAGCTTGAGAAGCTCTCTCCCTCTCCCTTCCGGACTCTGGCTATTTGTCTGTGGAAAAAGCCAATTTTTGAAAATTTGCTGGAGTGGTTGTTTTATCAACAAGCAGGGCCATTGCCTTCATCCTCCCTTTGGGTTCATACGGGAGGAGGGAGGAGGAAAACAAAACAAGAAGGGGGGAAATGGCAAGAAAAGGGGAGGGTAAAAGAAAGAGAATGAGGAGACAGCTGTTTGGGAGGTTAGCCGGTGCTTTCCACCCATTAACTTCAGAATAAGCCGTCTACCTCACTTGAAGCTAACAAGGGCCAGAGGAGGCCCGGCCCTGACATGAAAAGAAGCAGCCCAGGCTTGATCTAGTGTGCCAAATGTTTAGAAGTGGGACTACAATTATATAGAAAGAGTGTGTGTGTGTGTGTGTGGGGGGGGGGGGGGGGGTGTGGGG
>JAOVYW010000093.1:1539540-1558367 GCA_025775045.1 Hiodon tergisus | reverse complement strand
CACAGAATATGTACTATATAGGAGGCCTTGAATGTGGTAATGGAACCTAATTCCGGATTTTAAATTAGCTAACACAAAAAAGTAAGATATAGCCTTTATCTTCCAAGAAAGTGAAGTGGTTCATTTTTGTTTCTTGTTATAAACCAAAAGAAGAATTTTAATATAACCCTCAACAGCTTCACAGACCTTGCATATGATGTAAGACATCCCACTATTTCACAGCAATAAGCTAGAAAGTCCTACATGTGCATAGTTTGAGTGGGCAGTGTGTTAAAATAAACAGACTTCAATACAAGCATATTTTTTTTCCATAATTTAATAATTTACTTAAAAAAGAGTGTAAAAGATACAGATCTTTTTTTTCCCCAAGGTAGATCTGACTGATATTCAAAATGATAGCAGGTATTTCAAACAAACTTGACCTATTTTGTACTTTAGTGTACTTGTCTTGGCATTACGCTAACCCTAGCCTTCCCTCCCTAGCCTCACCAATCCTAGGCCCCTGTATTTGAAAGATATTTATATTTTTCTCTTTAAAAAAAATCCACTGCAAAAAATGCTTCATTGTTATCACATATGATCAAATAAAATAAACCAGCATGAAATATACAGCTTTCAGCATTTCCAAAAAAAGCAGCTTAAATGTATGTTTACAAACATGCTAGGAATTATACAATAGCAGGGCTACTCAAGGGAGGATATGGAGAAACTGCAGGTGTGACGGTCTGCATTACAACCCTTTAAAACACCACTGAAATAATGCATATTAGTTAAACATACAATTCCTTTGTACTGCTCAATGCATACTTTAAAATATATTGCCTATTTCAAGTTTATTTTGCAGCAAAAAAAAACTTCATAAATATGTCTGCTTCATTCAGTTCCTTAACTTAAAATTGTTAAATAAAAAAGGCTAGAATAAAACATTTCATGATCATAATAACAATTTTAAAAAAATTATAAGAAACTCAAATGCATTATCTTCGACCGCTAATGCGTGTTTGGTTAAAAAATGTTTTTAGATATACGCCTTCGTCCGTCTTCAAGGAGATATAACAGGGTAGTCCTCCACAGTTCCGATGGGAATCGCTGTGGTCCTCCCTATAGGCTGTAGACTCATTAGCATTCCAATTAAATGGTTATCTCGGGGGAATTATTGGTAGTAGTATAGGAAATAAACTATCCATCTATTAGTATGTTACGTGGGTGGATGCTACGCTAATAGCTCCCATTCATTCATTTGTTTTTGTTTTAAACACTGCCATTTCTTGTCCTGTCCACCTTGTAGTGAAATCGTCACTGAATCTATTCCGATGAGTTAAAAAAATAAAAAAATAAATGACAACCAAAAGAAGTAGCCACAGGCTGATTAGCTAACAAGATAAATACATATTGATATACATTTTTTAAATGTGAAATGTAATTAATAATACCATTAATTGAAAAAGATTGTTTCCAGTCGATTGATAGCCGTGCATCTGTTTTCTGGTTTGTTTGAATGAACATATGTTACACAGAAACTCCCTGAAAGTTGAAATTTTTGTTACGTGGATCAACTAGTCGATCATCCTAGCTGCCTAAAACTAATACATATGCATTTATATAACAAAGTATATTTATATATTTATATAATTATGGAAATTTACCAATTTAATTGAATTTTTCTGTAAAATGAAATATTTTCATTACAAGGCAATCATAATTCAATTTGGAAAATGCCTTAATTCTCTTTTTATTCTCATTTCTGACTTTAGATTTAATTAATAAAAATAGTTTCAATTCTTTGTAAATGTCAGTTTTACAATATACACAATTACAATTGTTTCTGATTCAGTTCTCAAAAAATCCGTCCATTATACAATCTATAACAATAAAATAGTCACTTCAAAGGAAAGGGGAAAAGTGCCTCTATCGAATGTCTACCCTCAGCGGAAAGTGAAGCTCTTTGTCCCCTGACCGACGGTCAGCATGAGTTCGGTTAGTAGCTCGTTAGAAAAAATTACTTCAAGACAAATCTGTACAATAAAATACAAACATGGTAAATTGTCACTGAACTGAAGTGAAACAGTGCATTCTACTTGGAGTCCACCTTTGACAGCTGCATATTGTACCCTGCTGGGACGACTGGCCCCCTGCGGGGACGACGGGCCCCCTGCGGGCTGCAAAGTCTCGGGTTTTGCAGGCTTTGGTCCTCAGTGCTGGTGTAGTTGTGCCCGAGTGTCTTTTGCCGAAGTCGTCCCGCGGTCTGCTGATCACCCAAGATGAGAGGTGGAGGACATCACAGCCAAGCGGTCACCCAGACGACCGCTCCTACGGGCCATCGCTGCCCTCACACGGAGAAATATAAACATGGCTGTGGTCAGGCGTATTGGGACGAGATTACGCGGGATGCCTGTCTCGGTTTGTGCAAGTTTGCCCTTCACAACTCTGAACAAGTTAGTATGACAGCCGGCTGTAATGGCACCAGTAATCTTTTACAATATCGGGTCACCTTCTCACCAAACATGGGGGGGGGTGGGGGTGTGATTTTGACCAGAAATTTAATTAAAGTCTACATCTGTGATCTCATTGCCTTTCATTATTTCTCTCAAAAACGCAGCATCTCCAGGGAAGGAAATACATGCAAAAATTCTCTGTCCTTTTTTTTAGGCAGCCCCTCCTCAGTCTCTGGAAACATCGACCGTGACATTGGCACACATAGGAACTATGAACATATACTACAAAGGGCATAGTTTCATTTATTTTTATTCAAAGGCACATAGCGCTGTTCTCTGAAAATTCATCAATATTTTACCTGTCAATACAATTATTGCACTGCAGCTGTATTAAATGGGAGTTTTAAATGAAGCCCTTACAAGGTTAACTAATAAATACTTGGTACATACAACCAAAAACTTGATAAATGTAATTGTTTTCAGAGAACACCCCAAGTTTCTCTTAAGGGACCCTCCAGCCACATCACACCAATCCAGATTTAAAGACATGAATTATCTTTATACTGAGACTGATCAATAATAATTTAGCATGTCTAAGTACTACTGACCCCCCTCTTTCTGTCCAAGGGCAAACTGGCACCATAAAATGAAAGTAAAAACCTGTTCTCCTGTTCTGTTTCCAAGCATCAGGCAATCACCCTGAACACAAGGTACTGTTTAGGTAGTGTCAGAAATAAGACACCAAATGTCACTGATCTTCCCTGTGTTCCCAAAAACGTGGGGGGAGTGATGCATGAGAAATTAAACAAAAAAACTGAGAGGGGAAGGGTCCTGGGTCTGCTGTCCCCCTTCCCGTAATCTACAGCAGGTTGAGGATGGCGTTGTACATCTGTGTGAGGATGGCCAAGTGTACAGGCAGACAGGAGCGACGGTCCTGGGTTGCAGGACTGCAGGTCAGCCAGGAGAGGGCGTTGTACTGCTCCAACACAAACCTAGTAGAGGCAGTAGAGAAGGTAGGTTATAGAAAATGAATGAAAGCAAAAGCTGCCACAGTTTCTTTCCTGCAACACACACACACACACACACAAATATAATATATATATATATATATTAATAGTCTGATTTGCGACCGAGGGCCCAGCCAACCAGCCGTCTGCTGTGCAAGGAGGACGCACCTGAGCACGTCAGAGGTGGTCTTAGAGTCTAGAGGGTGCGGGCTCCTCTGGGACGTCTTGCTGGAGAGGAGCTCGTCTGTTTGGCCAATGGAGATGTGATGGTGGAGGGAGGCCTAGAGGGTTGGAATAAATGGGTCAGTTAGGGTCCAAATAGAGTCTTAAAATGGTGTGCAGCACTCACAAACAATATATCTAAACAGGTGGGCCAAGAGTTTCAGTCAACTATTCAAATTCAACCACAACAATATTGCGACAGACCAAGAAAACAAATGCAGTAAAAACCAGCCTGGGAACAGGTTCGTCGGCCCGGCAAGACGGTGAAAGTGGAGGTGGGTAGCGCTCCAGGAGCGCTCCTTACCTTCAGGAAGAGCGGGCACTGGTTCTGGGCCTGCGGACAGGAGGCCCAGAACCAGTGGGGCAGGTCATCGGCCCGAGCGGTGGACACGTAGTACCCCAGGGCCAGCGGCTGCTGTTTGAGCTCCTCCGGCGCCTCCCTGGAAAGCAGCCTCTCTCCCTGACTCTGAGAAACGTGGCGGAGGAGAACACAACGTCAGCAGTGCGGGAGGCAGGCGTTTCCAACGGGAAGCGGTGCAGCGACCGTGCTAACCCATGGAGCCGTTTCACTGAATGGCATGTTGGAAGGCATAAGAGACACAGGTACAAAGCCAACAATAACATATCAATTGCTTTTATTATAATGCCGTAAAATAATTTAAAAGCAATCAGTAGCCATTTGTTCCCTTCAGTGATGCATTTGTTCCTGTGTGAGTATAAAATGAGGGGCAGGGTGGTATGACTGTCACATGACTGAACACACACATGATACAACACCAAAGGCCCTAAAGCAGCCGCAAAACCTTAATCTGGCATTTTAGCAACATTGTCCCGTGGTCACACCGATTCCTGACACCCCACCCACTTACCCGGTTGTGCTGGAAGTGGGACCCCCCACTCATGCCACAGGGGGACCCCGGGGAGGGCACGGGTGAGGTGTTTGGGGAAGGGTGCAGGTTCCCCGTTATCAACATCATGTCGTGCCCGATGTCGTTCTCCAGCTCGTCGGGGAAGGGCAGGTCAAACATGTCGTCTGGGGGAGGGAAAAGGCCACACTAAAGTCACCACTCAAAGCAGGAAAAACCTGGCCTTTACGCTCTCCTAAATGTGTGTACAACAGCGCACCCTGCCTGTAAAATCATGTACTACAAATCATGTACTACTTCACAGAGCAAGAAAATTATTTTTGAATTTTTTAAATAAATTCTTCTATATGGTTTTATTTTTGGCAACCTGAAACAACCCGAAATAATTTTATAGTCTAGTATTCGATACTTTTTTGAAGTACTCCAATTAATGTTTTTAAATACACATCCGCCCCTGTTGCAGGGGCATTTCATACAGACCCCCATCATTTCTAGGAAGAATTGTTGTTAAGTCTATTCTCCTGAAAAAATCAGCGTAAGAAAGTTTGGAAATACTTTCAAATTAAAATGATTGCCAACTGTTGTTCATACTGATTATAAAGCAATATGTACCACGTTGTGTATTATGCCAACATAGCATTTGAATTGAAATGAGAGTTTACAGGAGCAAGTTAACATGATTATTTAGGAGTGGGGCTCTGTACCAGGGTTGTCCTCGGTTGGGTAGGTGCCCGGGGCCACCTGCGTTGTGGCGGACGTGGGAAAGACCAGGATGTGAGTGCAGGAGGCGTCCTGCGGAGTGTTGAGCTGTGAGGTCTGCAGGTTGAGCGCCGTGCTGCGGCCGAAGACCGAGCCCATCGTCACTGCATCTGCACAGGGAGTACACACACACACAGCACATACATACATACACACACACACACACACACACACACAGCACATACACACACACACACACAGCACATACATACATACACACACACAGCACATACATACACACACACACACACACAGCACATACATACATACACACACACATACAGCACATACACACAGCACATACATACACACAGCACATACACACACACACATACAGCACATACACACACACAGAGCACATACACACACAGACACACACACACACAGCACATACACATACATACACACACACACACAGCACACACACACACACACAGAGCACATACACACACACACACAAAGCACATAAACACACACACACAGACACACACACACAGCACATACACAGACACACACACACACACACAGCACATACACAGACACACACACACACACACAGAGCATACACGCACACACACACACACACACACACACACACAGAGCATACACGCACACACACACACACACACACGCACACACACAGCACATACACAGACACACACACACACAGCACATACACAGACACACACACACACACACACACAGAGCATACACGTACACACACAGAGCACACACACGGGTCAGTGTTATCCACCGTAACTGCAGACTGATTTAAAACTGTAAGCGCGGCGACTGGAGGTATGAAGGGGGCTGCAGGCTGGGCGGCAGATGCCAGGATGAGGCAGCACAACTGGGCTCAGCCAGCGCCAACAAAACAACCTACCCGGCATCACCACGAAAGAGCCCTGCGGCTCCATGGCCACCAAGCAGGCGCTGAGGATCGAGGGAGAGTCACCCGCTGATATCCCACACATCCAGCATGCCTCTCGAAGCTGCCGGCTCTGCGCCTGGAGGGAGCGTTCCCCTAGGAGCATGCTCCAATCTGGAGAGGGGAGAGACACTTCCTGTTTCTATGGAGTGCGGGCTTTCACAAAGGATTTATTCACTAGAAAGAGATATTCGCGTTTTACACCAAAGGATTTTCTACAAAACCTTCATCCATGCTTTACCTTACCGTTATTATGTAGCAGTAATTTTCCATTTAAGCACGAAATTCAAAAGCGTTTGACTGAATGTATCAAAACATAGTAAGTAGATGGCTCTTACAAAAAAGACAATACTTCAAACTTCTGGCCAATTACTTTTGAGTCACCAACATTTGTGTTTCTTTAGAGGGAGGTCAGACACAGATTTTCCTGGCGGTGCGTCAAAATAAAAAAAAGTTCATTCAAACACACGTGGAGGAAAAACTTCCCATGAATGGAAACACTGAATAAGTGCTTCATAGTCATTCTAATTAAGCATTGTGTTTAGAATACAAACTGAGTTGAAGCATTGCCTCGACAAAAAATAACCGCATTCCCTCTTTTATTTGTTACGGAAGATTTATTTCTTCGGTTTTAAATCATTTTGATTAATAACATATTCAAAGAATTGCATGTTGGCTTTGTTTTTGTGACTAAATATTCTGGAATGAAAACAAAGAAATATAAATGGACTTTGGCTCAACCCAAATTGGCCCTTAAAAAATGTCATAAAAAACAGGACACCGCGTTTTGCTTGAGCAATACTCAAGCACATAGTTACCAAATATTACTTCAGTTTGAAAAGTGCCAGTCTCAGCTCAGAACTGCCAAATACAATTTTTAATGCTGAATGTTCTCAGTAGGAGAAAAAAAATTATACAATATTTTACATTAAAAAATATAAAATATATCTAAACTCTATTTTTTATTACTAAAGCCCTGATAAAGCTACTAGTTCACTGGCAGGAGTTTCAGGGGCAAATGAGAAAACATTAAAACTCATTAAAACAAATAAAAACAAATGTAAAGGTCTACATTCAAGACCTGTCCGCTTGCACACTCCAGCGATTTAAAATGGCTTGGTAATACGTCGCTAACAAGCCTGTGAACACCTTCCAAAAAAACTATTCACTGGTGTTCTTCCACGCGGCCGCTTCATTGAGAGGATGCTTCTAATAAATTCACAATGGTCGAGTGCTTCCTTGAAGAACTCCTAATTCAGTCACATAGCACAATACCGACTTCGGAACACAGCACAGCACGGAAAGATCCGTGCACGTCAGGAAAACACAGGTGACTGTAGTCCAACTTTAACTTGTTCTTGTAAATAAACTGCTATTTTTTAAAAGCACAAAATTAACTGATAAAGGCTTGATTAAGTTGGTGAGAAACATGCTTTCCTTTACTGGGGACAAATGGCACTAAATACCTAAATAACCTGCTGTTGTATTGCATTGATTGAAAAAAAAAGGATTTAGGTGTGCACCAAGGCTGAGGCATTAAGACAAACAGAACTATCAAATAGAAATAAGCAGTACCCTTCAGTTCTCCATGACCCAGCCGCCCCAGCCGGCCAATCACAATCCTCCATGGCATTGAGGTCATCTGGATGATTCCAACACACCACTCCCAGAGTTTCTGCAGCCCGACCTTCCGTGGTGAAACCTTAGTCCTCCTTGCCCTGATTGGTACAGAAAGAGAAAAACTTGATGATATGTAGTTTGGTGGGTGTCCATTGATGTTCACAACTTTGATTAGATAGCTATATTATTCTCTGGCATAGGTAGGTCATTTACTTCAACCTACTGCTCAAACACAACTACAATTCAGTTAGCTGGATCTGTTTCATTTGGCACACGAGGTGATTTTTGTTTTGTTCGTTTCGATCGGTTAGCGCTTGACTCTCTTGAATCTCCCCACAGCACTGTACCTGTTGGGCATGTCAATGTTGATTACACAGGTCTCCAGCAGCTCCCCCTTCTGGTCGGTGCAGGAAACCAGAATCCAGCGCTGGTCATGGGAAAGACAGTAGCCCACAAAAAGAACGCTGTAGCGGGGCGCCGCCTCGGCCCACACCTCACCCGGCTCCGCCTGCTTGCTGCGTGTCGGGCCCAGGATGAAGGGCGGAGAGTAGAGCTGCAGAGGACTGGGGTGCTGTCCGGGAGTGGAGATAGAAACAGACACGAAGAGAGGATTAGCCTTTTGCTATATCAAGGTCTACGTCCGCTTCCAGAGACCAGACAAGCTCATTTTTAAACTTTTTTTTTTTTTACATTGCCCAGTCTCTTTGTAATACCTTATTGCAAGCGATCTAGAGGCCTGTATCAGAGGTCAAAGAACAGTGATTCTGATATATCGGGGCTATATCAGTCGGTGCTTTGCTCCACCGACGTATTAAGGGGAAAAAGTCTGATGGTGCGTTTGTGTGTTTTTGTGTGCGTGTGTGTGACCCGAAACCCACCTCTGGGTCCCTGAGGACCGAGTCCAAGGTAGAGGCGGGCCCAAACCCCGTCAGGGACTTGATGTGCGTCTGCGCGGGCGGCAGGCGCCTGCACTGGGAGTACGCGGAGAAGGCCAGCGAGCGAAGGTGCTGCAGGTACAGAGGGCTCTCTCCGCTGGCCGGCTGCAGAAGGTACTGACAGGGAACCACCTGGCCCAGAGTGAAACACGTGTGTCAGGTGAGACCGCGGGAGTGCGAGCGGTGAGAAACGACAACTACCGCGTTGCCACATAGCGCTCTACTTTGAGAACAATATTAAACATACCGCACAAACCACTCACGGACATATTTATGAAAGTCCGGTTCGGTTCAGAGCTTTAGACTTTAGCTTGTAGAACGGTTGTCTAAACCACAGTTCACTACTCCGTTCAAGAGAGCCGCCCGCACCCGGCGCTGCGCCGAAACTGAATGAAAGTTTTCTCCCCGGGGACCCTAACGGGGTTAGTAATAGGATTACACTCGACTCATCCAGGCGCGTCAATGATTTAGGATTCGCCTGTCAAGGCCGATCTCATGGGATGGGCTAATGGCCGTACCTGCAGGACCAGCGCTGACCGCAGGGCCTCGGGCAGGGTTTGAAGCATATCTGTGTAGCATCTCAGCAGGCCCAGCAGCCACAGGCCGTCGTGCTCCGCCTCCTCGCCCTCCAGCCCGCTATCCGGGCGCAGAAAAGGGTCGATCACGTACAGCACGATCGCCGGCGGGTGTGCGCGACTATCCGCTGAGTCAGCCAGGGTGGGGACGCCGATGCGCTCCCTCTCCGATGAGCTGGGGGAAGAGAGGAGGGACCATGTCGGCAACCACGCTGCAGCTCCATATCATTACGGCAATGGCAATTCCTCTGGCATCAGCACATATTTCACCTGGAAGGTTCCAAGACATTTTTTATTTACATCAACCCAGATCTAGAAGAGTTGGTCAAATTTCATGACGCAGGTCAACAGAGGGAACTATCGCAAAGATTAACTTTTTTTGAAGCAGGGTTACTAGGTCAAAACCATCTCACGGTAGTTTGTATTTCTGTTGGAATAAAACTCTCTGTTGAATAGACTCTACCCTTACCTCTCTGAGTTGTCTGTTGGCACAACAGGGGGCGATGTTGCATTCTGGGTACCTTTGTTTTCCATGGCAGCCCCCTGTGTTGCCTCCATCCCACCCGGCTGACCTGGCATTGGTACTGCCAGCGTCGGGGTGCTATCTGCGGCAGTGGGTGCAGCACCTCCGTCAGGAGCCCCAGACACAGATGGAGGCTGGCCAGTGGAAGCAGGCTGCGACGTGGGCGCAGAGGCGGGGGGAGACTGAGGTTTAGGGGGCAGGAGCAGGCTGCTGTCCACGGAGAGGCTAGCCAACTGCGGGGCTGCAGGAGAGCGGACAAAAACAGGGTTTGGTGCGTGATCCAGATAGGCGGGATTCTCTCTCTGCACGCTTTGTGCCCAGATGTGATTACGTGGGTGCCACTTTACTTGTGGATTTGTGGGAGAAAGTGGGATAATCAGACACACAGAGTGAAAAAAGTCCTGGAAGTGATAAGAAGAGAGGTGAGAGATGGTTGGGAAACGCTTGGGCTTACCTAACTGCTGTCGGCAGGAGTAAGCGTAGAGCTTCAGCTTGGCAATGTTGCCCTCCTGGCACTGTCTGGTCCAGGGTTCAGTGAACCACTGGTCAACCAGCTCCTCTGCCAGGTTCTGGGGGTCCACAGCACCCACCCGAACAATGCCATCCCGGGACACCTTGGCCAGGGGCCGGTGCTTCCCCAGTCGACAGGTCTAAATGATGGAGAGATTACGGCAAAGGATCCCTGGTTTATACACACAAGGAATTAAAGATCTCTTTTTGAAGATTTCTTTTAATGTTCTGGAATGTAAATAGAATGTGGTATAGCAGAGTGACAAATAGAGGGGAATATCACCAAAATAATTTAATTAATGCAATGAAGAAAAGTGTATTTTCATGCCGTCAAATACATCAACATGCCAAACACCCAATTGCTTTTTTTTGACCGATCTGTCAGGTTGATTGGTGAGTCAGGAAACATCATAACAACAGCTACCAGGGACGGCCTTTACGCATTAGCAGGATGGTCCAGCGGTGTGGCCAACCTTTACCTCATAAACGGCACTGAGCTCCCTGAAGAAGGCACTGGCCCCAGCAAGGACAGGCTCGCTGTCGGGACAGAGGACCAGGAAGGCCACGTCTCGCTGACCCCCGTACGGCTCCAGCAGTAACTTCTCCCAGAAGGGCAGGGCGAGCGGAGACAAGGCCAGGAAGTCACGGTCGTAGCCCAGCAACAGGGTGGGAATGGGCAGGGGCTCTGGGGACTCCTCGGAACCTGATGGCGAGGCAGACCGAGAGGAAGGAAGAACCAATTAAGTTCTGGTTTGGTAAACGTGTTTCTTTAAGTTTGGAAAAAAAGGAAAGAAAGGGAAGAATGTCCTTGGGGGCTCACCGTAGGAGCCACGGCCGGCCATCTTGTGGAACTGCTGCCAGGTGAGCGGTCCCTGCACGTGCTGGATGTTCTCCCAGGTCCGACCCGTCCGTTTCTTCTGGATGGCGTCCTGTAGGAAGGGCTGCAGGGAGAGCAGTGTACGCACCACATCCTGGGAGGACAACCTGCTGATGTCCAACACTGTGGAGACACATGGGGTCAATGGTGGGTGAGGTCTGTGAGGTACGTTCATAGGGAAAAATCAAACGTTTGGGTCATCTGAGAGGAGTATAATACCCAAGCATCAGACATGTTTTTAAACTTGCCCCCTAAACCCCCTGACTGGAAAACATAAAACATAAAATGGACACAATAACAAATTCGCCCCTGCTGATTGATCTGCTCGCCAGTGACAGAGGTAACTAAATGTGCCTGGTCACAATATAGCTCCCAAAATTCCAGCACAGGTTGGAATTAATTCAATCAAAGCAATATCAATTTAACTGCTAAGCTTAATCATTGAAGGTTCTGATACGTTGGGCCATCATGGCTTTCGAGATCCACAACCCAGCAGGTTGGAACAGACGAAGGCGGTTAAACAGACTGTGCCACTAATTATCGACTATCAATCACTGACATTCTCGGCAATCTCTGAGTAATTTTGTATAATCGCGGTCAGCCTTACCACTGGTGTGAGGCCAGGTGTGCAGGCAACTGCTCCTCACGATGGCTGGATCCACCTTGCCCCCAGCCGGGTTGTCCACGTACTGCTGACCCTGCACCAGGGCGTTGTAGCACTCCACGCACGAATCGCTGCTGTCCGCCCACAGCTTGTCGGCCGCCCAGCTCTGCAGCAGCGGCTCCTTCTGGGCGCGCCCCGAGCCGGCCGGGGGCAGGTGAAGGGAGGCCAGGGAGGGGATGGGCCGGGAACACTGCTCCTGGAGGAGCACCAACAGGGCGGGTGGGGCGTCCCGAGGACGCTGGGCGGCGAGATCCCCGACGGGGGGGGTCCTCCGGCACAGGGCCAGCCTTCGCTCGGCCGCCCGGCCCAGCTCGGAGCCCCGGCCGAAGATGTCCAGCTCGTCCTCCAGGAAGAGGCCGGTGCCGTGGGCCAGCCGGCGGTTAACGATGGCGCTGAAGCCGCACGTGCAGCGGTACTGGTCTTCCCGCGAGGAGTCGGGGATGTACAGGCCCACGTCGGCGCCCTTCACGTTGCTGTTGCAGGCACAGAGGCAGCAGCTGTCGAAGTTGCGGTCCTTGAAGACGTTGAGCACCGAGTCGGAGAGCAGCAGCGTGGCGTAGAGGCTGTGGGCCTCGGGGAGGGCGGGGGGCACCGCTGGCTCCACCGAGCTCAGCGGCCGGCTGGTCGAGGGCGTGGAGGCCGGCGAGCTCAGCTCCGTGCCCTCCTGCTTCACCGAGCCCTGGCCGCTGGCCGCGCCCACCCCCCTGGGGGTTCGCGGAGTCCTAGGGGTGGGAACAGAGAAGCGGGGCGTGGCGGGGGACGGCAGCACTCCGCCGGCGTTGCTCACGGAGGCGGCGCTGGCGCTCATCTGGGCGTACTCCTGGTCCAGCAGACTGCTGACGCTCGGCACGTTGCTGGGAGGAGGACACGGTCACACGCGGTCACACGCGGTCACACGCGGTCACACGCGGTCACGTCATCATAACTGCCCTTTTAGCGTAAAACGGACGATCCTCAGATCTTACCCGTTCCACGGAACTATATTATTCAAACAAATTTCCAAGTGTTTCCAAGATTTCCTCTTGCTTTACTCTTATTCACACCAATTGATGTCTTTACGATAAAATAAAGCCTGCTTAATTTTTATGATTTATTGTACTTCTGCTTTTGTTAATGGTTTTTTTTTTATGTTTACTTACATTTTTTATCACAATTGCTCCTCTAATGATCCCACATTCTGAGACAATTTCACACACTACTGAAGTAAAGAAGGTGTCAATCTCCTGATTAATGATACATTAATTCATGCAGAGTAAACAGAAGCTGTCTGGCTGACAAGATTTACCTTTAATGGCTCTACATTTTAAAATACAAAATCAAAATTTGTACTGTCTCTAATAATAATCACAGTATCCATATGCAGGGTATGATATATCTACAGTATTCTAGCCTGTGCTATTTACAGTTTACATATTAGTCATTTAGCAGACGCTCTTATCCAGTGCGACGTCCAAAAATGCCGTAGTTACGTTATGAAGAAATGCGTGTCTTCGAGTATGTGCTTATTAAGCCCGCTGTACTTTAGCACACTGTGCTGCTGTAGCTTTTCAGATTACAAAGGGCGCCAGCGCACTAAAGGCATCGGCAGATACCACAATACCTTGCGACAATGACCCAGGGGATCCCTGCCCCCCGGGGCATTAACAGTTCCCCGCCTTGCCCATCTCGCAGCAGGGAAACATCCAAACCCCCAGGCTAACTGACCCAAATGCTAGGCAGGCCACTCGGGCCTTCTGTCAGAGATACTCACGCGTATCCGTCTCGGATGTAGGGGACCTGTGGCAGGTGGTCCATCTTGGGAGGCATGGCCCAGGAGGGGCGGTAGTAGCAGTTGTCTGGGACCCTGAGGGGCGGCAGGCACTGACTAGGGAGGGTCCGGAGGGGAGCAAACAAGGAGCAGCCCACCTGAGGCTGGACAGTGGAGATTCGGTACACAAACGAGAAGTCCTGTGGGGGTACGAGAAGCAAAGAGAGTGAACAGCGTAAGATGTTGTGTTCTAAAAACAACATCAGGAATACCTCCAAAACAACTTGGAAAGCTTTAGACTATGATTAAAATTTTTATTTAAAGCATACGCTAGTTTAAGAGGTCTAAAAAAACACAAACAGTTCTAGGATTAGTATTTAGGCTTGATGTTTTCCAAAAAACTTAATACATTTATCACATTAATATATATAGAACTCCACAATAATCTGGTAGTTGGGTTCCTGGACCATGAATTGAAGACTACAACAAAACATAGAGAAAATGACCGTGGATTTTGTTACATAACTACTCTAGCATAACCACCCAGCTCTGAGGGGCAGGACTGGCTATAATTTCACCTGAGCCCTTGATTTATATTGAATTCTTCTTCCATGGACTAAACACCAGAAACTCCAGGTGCGAGCAGTTGTGCGCCCATCTGGGGTGTTATCTCACCTTGATGTCCTCCAGTTTGGGGCTGGACATGCTCTCCTCCACCTCCATCCTGAACTCTGCCAGCTGGGTGTTATTCATGGGGCCCAGGGGGTGGTCTGAGCCAGCCGTGGGAGCGGGGGGCTCCTGGCTGGGGGTGTCTCTATAGATCATGATGGGGGAGAAGGCGGGGTGCTGCTCAAGGGAAGGGGGCGTGGGGAACATGCGCTGCAGGTCTGCGATTGCTGAGAGGAGAGAAGGAGATAATAAAATAAAAAAACAGTGCCCAGTTATTCAGAGCTCCGTCACATGGTA
The DNA here is from genome assembly GCA_025775045.1 of Hiodon tergisus. Classification (NCBI taxonomy): domain Eukaryota; kingdom Metazoa; phylum Chordata; class Actinopteri; order Hiodontiformes; family Hiodontidae; genus Hiodon; species Hiodon tergisus. The sequence continues at coordinate 1,543,733 of JAOVYW010000093.1, read as the reverse complement.
CGCCAAAGAGTGCATGCTCCTGCTGTCAGGCTCCATGGACGGACTCACTCGAGGGGTACGGGGCTGCCCCTCGCCCATCCTTTCCCACAGGCCGATCTTCAACTCCGGCAACGGGGGCCTTGGATGGAGGATGACTGGGGTACACGTTCTGGATAGATAATAGAAAACATTAAATTCTGGTGACAGTTACGGGAAATTAAGGGTTTTTTTTTTTTACGAGTGATTGCTAATTTTTATAGTAGTGAGTGAGGGACCAAACTCAATGTGGTCATTGATTGATTTCAGATTACGAGCAAATGAAAGGTTTAGGTTGGGCTAAATGGGCTAAATGCACGGTGTTAAACTTTCTTAAATGTCAGTAAAGGATGGATAAACCGCAACTCGAATGGGATCGCTGCAGCGTTTTCTCGGTCATGGAGGGTCGAGGCTTGCCAGAAATTTCCTCACAAGAAGTACGCTTAGAAACTAGAAAGGGCAGCTAAAACGGTCACATCATTGCAGTTCTTGGGTAGCGCCCACGCAATGACCACCCAATCCCAGGAAGCCCCCGGCCGTGGGCTGAACTCGCCTCCAGATCATCCTCGTCTGAGTTGTCGAAGATGTTCTCCAGGTCGGTGATGCGGACCACCAGGTCCGTTTCCCTGGTCAGGGGCGGGTTGGCTTTGGCCGCTGCGTCTCCCTGCGCCGGGTAGTCTACGGGACAAACCAGCGTTGGCGGAAAAGCATCCCAGAATGGACAAACAGAACGCAAGCAGCCCCGTTCACAATCAATCAATCAATCAATTTATTTTTATAAAGCGCTTTTCACATGTTTCCATGTCACAAAGACGCTTTACATACGGAGAAATACAATATGTCCCAGGCCTGACCCCCAAAAAGCATTCCAGTGGCAACAGTGGCAAGGAAAAACTCCCTAGGCTGGCAGGAAACCAGACCATCCAGCTAGCTTACCGGATTTGGGAGCTGAAATGAAAATGGACATGGCGTCCGTCCCGTCAGGCACTGCACCATTGCCTGCCCCCTCTTCTCCCTGAACAAGGGGGAAAAAGGGTGTCACACAGCGTTTCCTGAGACAGGTCTTTAATTTCTGAGTAAATGTGATCGTCTGAAATCATTTCCATCATCTTGTATCATCTTGATGGCTATCAAAAAATGCATTTTGAAAATCAAAGCCCCTGTGCTTTGGCTTAAAATTTCTCAATAAAGCAAGCAGGCCACTGTTATAAATATCAAACAAATGTTCAAACAAACTTATACAGCCACAGTTCAAGTGTATGAAAATGAGTTTAAAGGAGCAGCTGTGTGCCACTTTTTTTCTTTCTGTTTAAAAAAGAGGGCACTGTTTTGAACTGCTTCATTAGCATTATTCTGTAGGGGCATGTGACAGGAAGTGTCCATGGTCTCACCGTTACCTTCCGGTTGGGATCCTGCTCCGGGCCTTTCTGTCTCTTGCAGCTGGGGAAGTTGTACTCCACGTCACCATCCTTGAAAGCGTAGGGGTCCTCCTTGGGTTCCCCCAGACCCTCAGCTCCAGGCTGCTGCAGAAGGCACAGGGAGCGGGCGTGTTTCCTCACCCGCTCCTCAGAAATCTTGAAGTGCCTGTGGGCCTGCGTGAACAGTCTGGCAACAGGAAATCAGGCATCAGTTCAGGAATATGGTGCCTTAGCGACAGAGAAGGAGATTTTGTGTGTGTGTGTGTGTGTGTGTGTGCGTGTGTGTACGTGCGTGTGTGCGTATGTGCGTGTGAGTGCGATTCTGTGGGGGTAGTGGAGGGAGTAGCTTTTGTGTGTGTGTGTGTGTGTGTGTATGTGCGTGTGCGTATGTGTGTGTGAGTGTGACTCAGTGGGGGGAGTGGTGGGAGGCGCTTTTGTGTGTGTACGTGCGTGTGCATGTGCTTGTGCATGTGTGTGTGTGCGTATGTGTGCGTGAGTGTGACTCTGTGGAGGGAGGAGCTTTTGTGTGTGCGTGTTTAACTCCCCTATACTCCCACCCGAACCACTAGTCCTATAAATATATTAATACAGCACAGTTACAGTTTTCATAAACAGATGACATAAAGCTGTTATATAATAAATAGGCAATGGAGTCCTAAGAGCATGTCTGTATTGTTTATGTCAGAAGCCGGTACTGATGCAATGAATGTCTCTTTCTTACCTCTTCAGGGCAGACCCCTCTGTGGCAGTATCAGGCTTGCTCTCCACTCTATCGCAGGGCAGCTCTGGAGGTCGGTACTCTGAGTTTCCAGCTATGGGGGTCTTGTAGCCCTTCCACCAGCTGCCCCCGGACAGCCTGCGTCCAAGTGGCGCCGCATAGAGCGCCGTCTCACTCAGCTCCAGCAGCCTGGGCCCTGGGGCGGCCCCCGTGCAGTAGGACGGGCACTCGGGGGGATCTGCTGCTTCGGGGTCTCGAGTCCGGGGCTGCGGGCTGAGGGTGGGGGGCAGGGGCGAGACAGGGGAGTGGAGCAGGGCCTCAGGGGCCTTCCCGTCCTCGGGGAGGGGCTTGGGGCACTTGCAGCTGGGCGGGGGCTCCAGAGGGGCGTCCAGGGCCGCCAGCGCCATCTGGTGGCCCCCAGCATGATCCAGCTCTGCGCTGGCCTCCTTGTCTGCCGGCAGTCGGTGGTGGAAGGGCATGACCGCCGCCCTCTTGGGCTGCTTGTCCGGCTTCTCCGGCTTGTCGGACGCCTTGTGCTTGGGCAGGGCCGGAGGGGGCAGGGAGGAGGTGGCTTGGGGCGTGCGATTAGCTCCCGTCTGGAGGCCGGCAGCTGTTCCGTTGGCCTGCCGCTGCTTTGGCTGCTGCTTTAACCTTCAACAGGAGGAAGATGGAGAGGATCGACAGTCAGTGGAGGCAGAACAAGATGACGGTATTCCTTCCAAGCGATCCAGATGCCCTGAACACGTCCTGAAGCTTTGTCTTCCTAACGACTCGGGGCGGTGCGGCTTGGGATGAAGGTGGGAGCTGGAAGGTGGTTCATTTCAATTCCAGCCGAGCTCTCTGTTACCCTGCCTTAATTAAAGCCTCATTTGATTGGATGTAATCAAACCCCGTACTTGACCTCGAGAAGATGCAGAAATTAAATAGAACGCTGAAGGCTGATAGATTGCAGGCCCTCCTTTTTGAACACGTGTCTTAGATGCAGTTACACGCATGGCAGCCTGTACTTAAACCTTCTGGCACTGACCACGGGCAAGACATTGGTAGTGCGCATACCTTGAGCAGCTGCATGGTGGCCTATCGCTGGGCTTGAAAAATTCCCAAACTGCCGCCCCGTTCTGCACCTCCTCTTCAGGCGTCGTGGCGTTGGATGGACCGCGCCTGCAAGCCAAAGGAGCGTTATGCACACAGCCGCCCACGATGTTCTCCAGGGTGCCGCCCCACACACGACACGCCGAAAAGGCCCCTTGGGACCCTGGACACTTACTTGCGCTGAGATTGGTTCAGATAGCACTCTTTCCATGCCCTGTGGACTGCTTGATTGGTCAGCTTCTTCCCAGAGTGCTTTGGGCTGAGGTTCTTGGTACCAATGACAGCTTCCTGTCCAGGGATGCCGGGGGCTGAGGTCTGAAATCCACCGTCACCTAGAACAAGCAGGGAGGCAGCGAAAGAGCAGCGTCAATTAGGATTAGTTTGTTTGTTTGTTTGTTTGTTTGATCATCTGTCAAGTCTTGAAACCCCAGATACAACCAGAGAGCTTGTAGCACTTTAAAAAAGGCCTGCTCTAAATGAGTTGTTTCTGCATTCGTATTTGTAATTAACTTTCCACGTAGAAAAGTTAATTCAGTGTTAATTGTTTACTAAGGGAATCAATAAAGGGGCAACATACAACAGCCATTTGTCAGCTCTGCTTAGTAAAGCAAAATCTGGGTCTGCACTAAATCTGTAAAGCTTAATCTATAAAGCTAAATCTGGGTCTGCACTAAATCTGTAAAGCTTAATCTGTAAATCTAACTCTAGGTCTGCACTAAATCTGTAAGCAGAGCATGCAATATGTATAATCATATATTTGTGAATACACTGCTCTGGGATGCCAGTCAGTGTATTTCCCATGTCGGCTGGCAGCTTCTAAGAACTGAGGAGAAGAGGAGTCAGGGGAATAAAAGGGTCAAGTACTAGTTGGTTTGTGTTGATAGAGGGCCCGGGGCATGACGGCTGTTTGTGTGAGGTTGGTGAAGGGCTGTTAGCCTGTGACTGGGCTC
>JAOVYW010000093.1:1517221-1527264 GCA_025775045.1 Hiodon tergisus | reverse complement strand
AAGAGATAACGCCTGCCTGACACAAGCTGCACCTTTAAGGTCACCTGCCAAGAGGTGCAGGAGAGGTAAGTGTGTGGAGGAGGCTCGCAGCTAAACCGTTGACATTATTGCCCTCTCGTCACAGCGCCCGCACTCCGGGACAGCCTCTTGAGCAGGAGGACCACCGGGATCGATCGCCTGTCTTTCGGACGCCGCTTTCTCCGGATCCCGCGCAACCCGGGCCCGACGAACCCCGGAACCAAGGAGCACACTGAAGGTCACGTGCGAGAGAGCGAAACCAGATATCGCACTGGGCGTCTGCGACCTCTCCCTGACCTCACATTCTCAGCAACAAAATCGTTTCTTTTGATGTCACACTTCATTGCATCGGACTGAACAAACAGGTATTTGTAGGACACTTATGTCCAGAACGAACTGAACTAGTAAAATAACATTACATTATAGCACATTACCCTCTATAGCTATATAAATAACTATATAAAGAAAATGTGTGGGAATCTTTCGATCATTATATTGTAGATGTTCAGTTACTGTAACACCTTGTGATTCAATAAAAGAGCTCTGACCGTAAATGATAATACAGAAGGTAAGGCGTTCTCCAATCCAGGACCTGGTAATGCTCAGTGAACAGAGCCTGCACAGACAAGTGTCTCCAGAACCTGGAGGAGTGTGTTCAGTTCCAATGAACAAACCCCCAAGGTATCTACCACAGGAGACTGTAATGTATTATAAACAACTGTAACACTATCATTTTCAAATATGCATCAATTGTGTGTATGAACATAATGCATAATGTGCTGTGTTTAGTTTGAACTGACTGCGTATATATTTAATGGACCACCCCCACCCGCACCCTACACACACAAAAGCATAATCGTTTCTGATAGCAGGTCCCTGATGGACAAACTGCCAAAGCCCTAAGGCTTAAGTCAGAACAAATGTATTCCAAGGTTCCTCTGGATAAATATGAGCAATAGAGTACATTATGTATCTTGAGCATTTACTGAGCCCAAGCTATGCGTTTTACTTTCTTACACATTACAGCAACCTTCTGGACATGCATTTTGTGCCCTAACCACAAGTCCTTGCGCAGGCTACCTGGCTACCTGGCATCTTGTCCAGGAAAAAGGGGGTGTCTGGATAGTACCTTCTGGTACAACCAGGATTCCATTCCCAGTGACTGGTCTCGATCAGGCATTCAGACAGGCTTGAAAGACTCCCCTTTCCAGTACCAAATCACTGCCTGCTTTTCGCAGTGTGATTTTATTCCCCCAGCGGTCACAAAATCACACACAGAGCAGATGGGATGTGGTGGAGACGGCGTGGGGGACACAAAAGTGCCACGCAGGTGTAAAGAAGGGGCCTCTCGGGCACAAGGCACTAAACAGGAGCTTTTATTCGATCCTCAGGTGGCACCTTTCCAAGGCCCCACAAAGGAGAGCTGTTATTTGATCTTGTTCCGTCGCCGGATCAAGCCCTGAGAGGCGAGCGGAGTGAGCCTCCTAATTAGAGCGACAACCGTCCCTGGGGCAGAGTGACAGATGGAGCTGCCAATCAGCAGTGGCTCGCATTAAGAAGCGCATCAATCGACCTCTGACTACCCACCTGAAAAAGAGTGGGGGGGGGGGGCAGAGAACAACTCCAATACAACCGGAGGCTGCCCATGGCAAGAACTGCCTAAGTGATTCAACACAGCCATTCCTGTGGATTACAGAGGCATGAGACTACAATGTTGGGTTTGCCTTTAAATGGAAGAGGGAAAAAAACTGGCCCCACAACACAGCTAAAAATTAATTATTAATGAGGAAATAAATAAACCAAGCCTTCCTTTACTAGCTTCTCCTATGCTGCTTAATTAACTCTGATGGTCTGGAAAGACATATAAAAGGGAAAAGGAGTGAAGATTAAAAACAGTTGCTAGGCAACATAAAACATCTGCACGACTTCTGCAACTTAATCAATTTGAAAGAATCAGTCTCCAGGGACACAGCTAGACAGGATAATATTTCAAGCAGGTTAGAGTCTTTGCTACAAGACAAGGCTCGAAATTGGCACTAGATGAGGGGCACAGTGGTGCATTTTTGTCCTCAGACAAACCTAATTTCTTGTTCCATTCGAGGGGGATTTGACCTTAGAGGCCTGTCTTTTAGAGGAAGTTTTAAGTTTCCATTCACCAGTGATGGGACCAGACCATGGCACAACCGTGCAAGACCATGGTTACAAAGGGAGAGTCAAATTCCACAATGCAACAGTAGGTAGACGGTTGGAACCATGTCCCCACTTCTCATCTTTCATCATAAACGCTCAGTTGTACAGCATGCTAGCATGGGAAGCTAGATGAACATTTAGTCAAGCAACATGCTGTGTGGCCCTGTGATTTTGTGCATGCTCAGACAGAATCTGCTGCTAATGTTGTTCACCTGCAGTTTTCCACACAGTTAGCTGGAACATCAGCAACTTCACAAAAGAGATAATGCCCGTACATAATCCATCCTTGGGACTGATCTGTGTAATTTGGACTGGTAGTGAAAGTGAATACATTCCACAGAGAGAATGGAGAATTTGGCATGACCATATAGCTGTATTTGTGCAATAACCGCAAAGGATGACAAAATATACGCTGTAAAATAAAATAATTCCAAAGATCACAGCACTACAAAAAACAAAACAAAACAAAAAAAACATTTTAGCAGTTTAAAGCTAAGCTTAGCTGCTTTGCTGTGTAGATACTGACATAACAATAAGAATCTGCAAAAGTAAACTGGAAAAACACACCCCTTTTAATAAAGTATATAGTAGAACGGGCTGCAGAGAAGGCCTGTGATCAGTCTGATCACAATAAGGAGATGAGGATCCCGGAGTACCGCTTCTGGGCCAATATCAATGGCCTAGGCTGGTCACTTTAAAAAGTGCATCCCCCTCACTAATGTTGAGGCCTAAAACGGGGTGAACGTATCCTTCACTGCCCCTTGACAGTAACAGCTTCAAATTCGTAAGGCCCCACTTTACTTTGAAGCCCTACTTCGAAAAAATCTACAGAGAGCATTTCCAGTTGATGCCCAGCGCTTGAGATTAAAACAAAATCAGACACGTTCAAGAATTGCATCCATTTCGTGCCAATTCCATCCAATGTTTACAGCTCGACTCAGAGTGTAAAAAAACATACGCAAGCCAAAACCAGATAATAGTTTTGTCTGTCTAGCTCTGTCCGCCCATTTCAGATGATTGGCTGGGCATCTTCACATCTATGAGTTAATGGGAATTCTCTGCTCACAGCTTATCAAGCCGCAAGCATTGGAAATCTTATTCTGCCATCCATATGTACAGCTCTGTTTTGTAATGGTTCAGATGGGGAGGTCATACCCTATGGCACAGCATGTCACCAATAACCATTTAATTAAAAGTCCACAATTACCCTCCGCTGCTTTGACTTATATATATACATGAGACCCAACGTATGAAAACTAACAAGAGAGCAGCCATCAGAAACCACAAGCAGAGTAAAGCAGCCCTAAACTTGAACCTCGACGGGTTTCAACACGCCGACTGCTTCCACAATACCACTAATCTGTTGTTTGGTTACCAAGTGGGAGTGATCAGTACTCAAGAAAACAAAAAGAGGTCACTACATGTCCCCAGCCATTACAGTGCCAAACATTACCTTTTACTGGGATGATGGTATGCCTACCATTTTCCCCATTTCCAATTGCTTAAAATGTAAGCATATCCGCTCATCTCTGTTACACGTAGCCATCTCACCATTGACTAGTTTGTCAGACAAAACGGCACACATTATGTTTTAGTTTTCACATTAGGGCTTAGCCTATAAACAAATACGACAATATCCATCAATATTTCAGAAAGGAGTTTACCGGTCTCATCAAAATAGTGACAATCATAATAGCTGCACGTTCTTTGTTATTTTCACGTTTGTTCATGTATCCACCCAAGAAATTCTGTCTAGTTTAACAGAGAGAAAATAATCATATAACTCACTGACACATTTTAAGCCATATGCACGAAAGTGATACGATGTATACGAAAAAGAAAACACCATGATCTCTACTTAGTAGACCCAAAGTAGAGGCTAGTGGCTTCATCGCCTCTTTCAGGCAATTACTATTCCCATCTCTATTACTTCTTTCTGCAGGCCCCGAGCATTGGGAAGCTAATAATAGCCAACCACTGGGGCGGCAGGACTTACATTTTGCGTGCTAAAGCCAGCACGCTTCCTGAATATCCCCCACCTGCAGCCTGCCCACAACAGCAACCACTTGTAAAACCCACTTCACCTAGCCACCAGTTACTGGACGGGCCTCACAAAGGCAAAAAACCTGGTGCTCAAATTGGGATTGATTTATATGGCCCACCCTTCCTACTCCCTCCTGATTCCATCACCCTGCTTTGCCTGCAGACGCTCCGGTGCTTGTAGATTGTAATAGATTGATTTGTAGTGGAATAACCCCATCTCTCTGTCACTCCCAGAGCCCCAAAGGATGATAAGCGTAAACACTGGCGGATTCAGGTCTGTAAAATGACCGTGAGTGGTCTGAGGCCGATTGGCTGGCTCCACTGTGCCCAAGAGAAGCCGCAAAGTGGCTGATGGGACACGGTGGGAGCTGGAGAGCTGGCTCTCAGCACACAGCAGTAGGCACATGGTTGTGTAGAAAACAACTTTCTGAGGGTTGAGGATGAAGCTTTTGGGAAGCTTCCAGATTTCCCTGGAAGAAGCAGATGTAAGCCTGATTTGACGACTCCCAATTCAGGCAGTGACCTCAGCCTGGCCTTTATCAAGCAAAATTCCCACCCGTTTCTTCTCTGCTCACTCTGCAAATTTTTGGCCTGTATTTTCTGCGGTTCAGTTGCTGTCTCACAAACAGCACTTGGAGATTGCAACTGCTGTGGCACTAAATGCTGCTCATCATAAATATTCAAAGCAAGGATTTTTTTCCCCCTCCCGCCCAGATAAAGTTGTTCACTGAGAGAAGCATGGATATATGCCAGCCCCCTGTGCCGCTGGTTGTGAATGAGAACATCTTTCTGGAGGTGGCACTGCATTTAGACTAAAACATGGAGACCTTGTATGACTGTTTGCTTTCGATATTTTTTGACATCATCATTCAAAATGTCATAGACTGTTCCTGAATTTGCATGATTTGGAATATACACCCCCCCAAAGACTTTCCACCCAGCTGTATCAATGGGACACCTCATCACCAAATATTTAGGTGACCTTGGTCTTTCTTTGTTAAAATACAAAAAGTTGCACACACAAAAAACTTAAAACCCTAAAATACTAATGCTGGAGTAACAAGACTTCCCAAGAGTAACTCTTTATACGCTAAAGCATAGTATTGAGGGTTTTGATCGCTTTTTTTCTCCTCTCTGTGATTACCTCAACACAGTAAAGCAATACATTATGTAGTCTAAACAATATACATCATATCAGTAATAATCTAAGTCATAATTTTGTTTGACAGTTCGGTAACATTACCTGAATACTCTCATGTAATCTTATCACATACATCAGGACGCAATTGTGCAACTAAATGAACGGCAATTATGGATTAAACGTTTTCAATATGAAATTACGTGATACGTGACATACGACCATTATTTCCATTGTTTGTTTGTTTTTTGGTAACGTTAGCGTAATCCTACAATCCGCCAACGTTTACAAACATTCGGTTAAATTTGAGGTGCCTGTTACTACTATGTGTGCAACTATGCCACTATATAAATTTCTCAAAAAACCCTTGCACACACCTGAATACACTATTTTCAAAAATGTATATCGAGTTTTGCCTTCTGTAAACAATAGGCCTATTCCAAGACTAAAGTTAACTAAAGGAATTTATTTGTAAACTTTTGAGCTGTACTTCGAGAGAATTCTAAAATATATATCAAGCCAGCTGAGTGCGGAAAAAAACGTAATAATAATGGCCTTTTGAGATCAATTTGGTGTATTCGTTCCCTGCTCTGCGTTAATGATTGGCGTATCACTGTACTGGCAATTCCTTCACCTTTGCACCGCGTTCACAAACCTCTCTGAACCATGGCTAATTTCGGCTTCTGACAGGAGGTTCCTGTCAGAAACAAGTTACGTGTTTTAATTGCGATTTATTCTCCTCTATTGTTAATTTTAGAAGATGTACCAGTGAGAAGAGGTTGGAATGGCAGTCTTCAAGGCTCGCCCCGTTAGCCACCCAATTCGCTGCTGTAGTCATAATCTTCCGCCAACCGGGTCTTCAGTGCTGGGCATTTCGAAATCCTGGTTCGGTACCAAGACCGAGGCGTGATAGCAGATCGATTCCTTCAATTCAAACTCCGTTTCCTCCTTGAATGCAGGTGAAATTGACAGCCGGATCAGGGATCTAAACGTAAAATTAATATGCTCACGCCACCATCAGCGAAATCTTCAGTAATTGATAGACGATTAAATGTTATCTTCCCTCGCGCTGAATCCAAACTAGAATGGAAGTTTATTTTTAAAACTGTTTCTTTAAAAAGTGTCTTCAGTGTTTCCAATTTTAAAAAAATTGTAAACAGAGTTTATTTTGTAAATCCAAGTGTGTTAGCGGATTAGAAAAAAAATTGTACAATCCAGGTCAGGGGTCCGAACGGAATCATTGCCAAACATGCACATATCGAAACATATTCTTGTTTAATCCTCGCAAGGGAAAATGTTTTACTGCATCCATGTCAGTCCCCCTCGCGTTGTTACTTTATCGATTAAAGAACAGTACCATCCACACGTTATCTCCTTTCTTTACCTAAAAAAAAACTCATCAAAAATTGAAAAAACATCAACAATGTAAGTGCAATTCCATGGCGCTCAGAACTTCATAAACACACAAACTGGTATCGTCAAAACAATGTTTATTTCATTGTATTAAAATTATCTAGAGAATATAAAAAATCAAAAATTAGATATCGCCGTAACCCAACCATATGTACGAGCTGTGATAGTTTTAGCGAATCGCAACTGCTATTTTTAGCATTTCTTTCTTACCACCACGGTTCCCTGACAGTGTAACACGCACCAGAGGAAAGAGATCAGGAATGTTTAATCCTTGTTTCACTTTGAAAATAACACCAGACTGTACACTAACCTATATATCGAGCGCTGTCTCTTCCGTTTTGTTAACCAAGCTAGCTAAAGATGGTATATGCCGGACCCAAGCGTTTAAATTTGAGATACAAAAGGTTCATATTTCTTCAACAATCGAAAAAGTATTGTCAGTCCATAATCAGGAAAACGGCAGTACACCCGACCCGGGCTAAAAAAATCCTTCCTTCCTTTCTGTTTTTTATCATTACGAAACGTCCTCTTCAAGCATTTTCAACCCTAAGATATCTAATAAGCTGTTAAAACAATGGCTGTAATTTAATAATGATAATCACGAAGACGATGATGACAGCTCGACAATGGTGGCAATCCTCGACTTGCGTTATGAATAAACAGCTTTAAATGTAGCGAACCGGTCAAATCTCAAAAACACAACACTGAAAACGGCTGACTTGAGAATCGAGTCTTTTTCTCCTTCAAAAAAATCATCATGAAAATACAAAACGTCGTTTAAAGTCTGATTTGTTTAAACGTAAAATGCCGATATGCCATCAAATGTACTCAACTGGTTCCAGTAGCTATGACTCCGGTTTCAGTCATCGTTAATATGTTTGTGTCTTTACTGTGTTACATTCGTGAGTGAATGTGTGTGTGTATGACTATGTGTTACTCTCACTGGCTGCGTTCACAGCCGCTTGCAACCTCTCTCACAGTAAGCCAACCCACCACGTATAGCGATGTAATGGCGGCAGGCAGGCTAAAGGAAAGACTCGCTTTCCCATTTGGCACAGACTTCTCACGTGATCAAAGCAAAGGATTACGGCAGTGGTTTAGGATCTCTAATATAAACCTTGCTGCGACGCTGGAGGCGCCAGTCCTGCTGAATGCCCATCATTTATGCAAATTATTGATCCAAACGTGTATATTGTTTTTTCCGTTGTCAGCGATTTTAATGAGCAGCGTCATTTTACAATTTGTGAATAAATATTTTAGTTCGCTTGATTTATTATGATAACAGTATTTTTTCCTATTTTAAACCACATGGTATTATAAAGTCTAAAATATCCGAATATCGTACACGCGCAACATAACATATCGTCTATCTTTATGTACAAAATAAGGTATTTAATTACACATTGTACATTTTAAAACAAAAAGTAAATTGTAAAACATTTGCTTAAAACGTTGATATCCAAAATAAATAAGGTATAAACAACATTCTTTTCTTCTACACTGTTTACGTTCTGTATGAATCTGCTCTGTTCAGGTGGCAGCCCAGCTACACAACTGCATCTTGGTAGTCGACACGTGGTCGGAGCCCAAACCATGGTCACTTTATCCCGTCGTAACAGACAGGTTCACCGGACCCAGGGCAAACTGTCCCCATGAATAATCCCACTTTTTTCTACCCCAATATCACAACAAAATAATCCTGAAAATGTTGCATAAAAAAGGCAAAAATCAATAAAAATCTCCATTTGTTACTATTATTTAACAAAATAAATAACAATACTATCTGCTGTGAACCAATGAATATATTGAAATAAGCAAGACCTTATATATATATATATATATATATATAGGACGTGCAGAAATTCTACAGCATTTTTCTGACTAGCTGAATCATGGTGCATATTGCGCGAACCACAGCGCGAAAACCCGGCAAGGTGTCTGATCCTTTCAAACAGTGTGAAGACCTGGCACATACTCTATCTCGAAGCTGAAAGGAAAACACCAGAAGATATGAAGCTTAGCTTAGTGCTTATTGATCCCCTGCTCAGAGAACAAGACAGAGTGTATTTGCAGTTTTTCTCATTGTTCAATACCCCCTCCAGGCCTCTAAACAATTTCCTAAGATGCAATACTATATAGAAAGAATCCCCTATGCCCATATGGGGGAAGTGTTATCCATTTTAGTCAATCTTCTTAATACAGCGCATGTATTTATACATCAGCCAGAGGCCGATGTTATTAAGAAGGACCATATTTACAATTATAGATACATAATACATGCCTGTACTCTAAGGCAGTACCATGAGGATTAGAGTTCAATTTTCCGATGTGGTGGCAGAGAGTAAACACACTGTATATTGTCACATTTCATTGACAGTTTACCCCAGTCAATAAATATCACAATAGGTTTTCAATTTCCACGACAAACTGTTTTCTCCATGTAGCACCCACAATCCTTCTTTTAACAGTTTCCTGTTAAATCAAGGAAGTCTTTTCAGACAAACATTTATTTGTCCCAAGATTTATTTGATATTTATTTGAAGGTAGCCATGTTTTTCCAAATCGTTTATTTGAAAACTTAGATGCCTTATCTGGCACTTTTATAAATAAAAAAATTATAATTTAGGGTAATAAACTGTAGTGTAAACGAAACATGACCTACAATGAAGAGAATGGGCTTTATGTCCAAATAACATTAGTAATACTAAAAACTAAATAAAAAATGTGTTAAAACCATTATTTGTGAATTTAAAAAAAAGGTAAACCTTTGCCATCCTTGTGTGGTTAGAAAACAGATGGAAATAAAATAAAACATCTATGGCAGTACCTAGAAAACAGACCATCTCTGAGTGGGATATATGGTCTGCATTATAATGAACAGAGGGTGACACCAGACCATCCATCATCTCGGCCAGGAAAATTACAGTAGACCAGCCAGCAAAGTAAGCCTCTCACAACCACTCTCTATAAGGCTGGTGGTGTTCAGGCTGTCATCACAAAGTTTATGCCATGTGTAGCATAAGCAAAAAATGTTGAAGAATTTTACAGTGAGGCAACTACGTGTGCCAAAATGTAAATATATTGCTTGATGACACAAATTTAAGGAACATCTTAGCTAGGCAACTATTGTTAGTTTTAATATTACTTAACATACATTGATTTTTTTTATTTATCTTAACATACAGGCATTTAATGTATATTTTTACCACACACACACACACACACACACACACACATATAT
>JAOVYW010000093.1:1496334-1509847 GCA_025775045.1 Hiodon tergisus | reverse complement strand
GAGAGAGAGAGAGAGAGAGAGAGAGAGAAGGAGCATCGTTGTAATAAAAACGGTGTCAAAGGATCTACACATGGAAACCATACAGTTTACTTTAAAACAAGTGTTTGACTCAAATTTACTCAGCCAGTTCAGGTAAAAATGTGTGTAAAATGTGATAGTCCTCACACCGGGGAATAAAGAAGGCAAATACATCTATATTTTTTCTCTATTATTTTTAACATTACTGTTATTTTGATTATTATTTCTGTCATACTTTGCTTTAATTAAGTGTTTTCATTATTTACTCTCTGTCCAAATTATGATAGGAAATTGCTGACAAATCGGTTTTCGTGTGGCTTTTATATCATTGTTACATAGCGCAAACATTCTTGGGGGGGTTACTAAATAATGCAATGACAATGAAATAGTCTCTGACTCCTTGTCTCCCGTGTGTGTCAGCATGTAAGACTGTGAGAAGGTAGGTGTAGGGATAATGAACGGAGGGGGAGGGACCAGCTTGCCCACTTGAGGCCTTCAATGCAAGGCAGAAATCAAAGAGGGACGTGGCCATCGGAGTGACAGATGAACAATGTCCCCGTTTTCCCAGACCCTCTGAACACCCCCATCCATCATCGACCAAGAGATTAATTCAATTCATCAGCTCTTTGTCTCCTCGGGCCCCCTAATGCAGCCTGATATCGCTCAAGGGAGCCTCCTAATAAATGTTTGTGGATTTGATCTGGGGCTGCCTCCTCGCAACCAAATTAAAACATTACTCTAAAGCAGCAGTCAAGCTCCAATTCTCCCAACCTGCCAATTGCCGCAGAATTCCAATTATTCTAATGAGGGGGAAAGGCTGCCCCCCGGCTAAAAAGAGCGGAAGAAGGAGTAGATAGAAACCTTAGCAGACACTGAGAGAATGGGAGTGGGCGCGAGGGTGCTGAGAATATGCTGAGGTGGATTGTTGTCCTCGAAGCACTGGAGTTTGTCTCCTGTCTGCCTCCTCCCCCACATGACTTCCAGGGGGCTGATGCTACCTTCTGCCTTATCTTGGCAGATGTCCACTTCACTGTTTTTTGACCTATTGTAGGATCTGCCCTCGAGGGCCCGGTTCACTCCAGGAAAAAAATTAGTTTGAAAAACTCTGCTCCGGGGCTAAACAGCAACTGAAGTTTGAACCCAGGGTGCTTGTCTGTTACTTCAGCCACTCGTGTGCCAAAAACGCTGAAGCCGCCCACTCTAAAGATTGCATCCTGCAAGGTCTTCTGGTCATTTCTCCCCTGATTAAACAGGCCAACAGCTGCATGTTTGTCTAAAAAAAAATCAATCATTATTCTAACTCCTTGCTACGTTAGGTTTCCATTAATAGCACTGACACATACAAACAACCCTTATTAAGAGACCAGACGGAACAGGGTGACACAAATGTTGCACTTTAACACAACAAGCTGATGGAAACCTGTCAGTGGATAAAAGAGGTTTGGCTGCAAATGGAATATGTATATTTCACAACTATATTGCTTTCCTCTTTAAAAAAAACAACAGTGGCTGCTTTTGGCCCCAAGTGAAGGCACATAATGTATTTTGTTCAACACTCTCAGCATAACTATGCTCACATAAATAGCTGTGAAAACATCTCCTGGTAAAAGGGCTTCAGGCAAATGGAGAGCCCTCCATTAAAAATGATATCTTACAAACTTCAAGAGACCAGAAATTCCCTTAACCCCTCTCTTAAACCTTTTCATCCCAGATAATAGTCTTAATTTTGTAAAGAATTTGAGCAGGCTAAATCTGGGGTGGGTGGGTGTGAGTGGCTATGTGCACACCTATAGTTTCCGCGTATATTTCCATGAATCGAAGGAACACCACCACATTCAAAGAATGATCATGTTTAAAAATTCTGGCCAATTGGATGCACTAAAATGCACTAATGATCATAAGCACAAATGCCATTCTTCAAAATTAAATGCAGGCCTATATTTAAGTCTTAAATCATTGAAAGTACTCTATTTGGCAATGCTGCTGTGCTAAAAATAGCCGTCGTTTTGTACACAGCACCAAGTCAGCCAGGGACACATTTTTTCAAATCTTAACATTAGCCATCCCTTGAAAATTATTTTAAGTGCTGATAAAATACCAATTTCTTAAAATCACATTCACTTTATTTAATTTGATTATCCCCTTTCATGGACTTCAAACCAAACCTCATTTAATTTACAATGCCTTTTTTAATTTATCCTGGCATCCCCAAATACATTGGACTACTTCAGATTACATCAGGAGCAAGAAATCTACACTAGTGAGTGTACTGCTGACAGATCTAAATCAGATCTACATTATGCAGAGATGTCCTTGACACACACGTATTTGGTTATCAACAAAACCCTGTACAAGTGGCCCCCTTGTGGAAACTACATGAAAGTAAAGATAGGATTTCCTGAAAATTCCTAAAACATCTCCAAAAGATGAAAAGATAATTAATTATTTGATCTTAGTCACTTTTTGAAATGGTCATTAAAAAAATTATTTAAGGTTGTTTTTATACTTGCAACATACTGCAGAAACGTAATCAAGAATAATTTTAAAAGCTATATAAATGTATAAAGATCTTGTCAAGTATTCCAAATCTGGTAGGGAGCTAGGTATACGTAGGCAGATACTAGTGGTTGCTACACCCACCAGATTTCCGTTTTTCCTGGAAAGCAAACCTTAGAACAGGTAAACTAAGGTGTAGTAGAGACCTACAGATCTGGCTGATGGGAATGGTATCTGCTATTATGAATTTACACTTCAAATCTCTAAGGTAACAAAAATTTATGTTGCTTAATTAATGTTATCAATGTTAATGCACATTTTACTGCTCCATCCTTAACAACATCCTAATCAGTAACAACTAAAATAATTACTATTGATACAGACAAAATGTCCATTTTTATAATGCTACAGTAAGCTCGACATAAAAAAAAAGACTCAAGCTACCCAAAGCATCCTAAAGCCAATCTTTTCTTGTGAGAATCTGAAGATACTCGTTTGCAAGTGGCACTCCATATTCACAGGATTACTGAGGACTAAGCTAAGCAGGTTATTATGTTATTCTTCAGTGGTATCTTCTCTGTGTTACTCTATTTGACACAGAAATAGTGATGTATTGAGGTTTGTTTATGAGCCAAGTCTCTTTTTATGATTTAGTTGCTTAGCAGACACTCTTATTCACTGACTTGCATAGCTAAAACTTATACATTCGCCAATATCCACAGCCAGTGATTTACTAAAGCCATTCATGTAAAGTACTTTGCTGAAGGGTTCAACAGAATTCATTCTAACACTAGTCAGATACCTGAACCTAGTATTTAGTCATTCAAGTTTAAGTTCTCGTTCAGGCTGCACCTCAACTTCCAACCACAGTACCTGATGTAGGGTATGGACTCCGGCAACAGAGATACTGCTGTCGCACAAGGAATATGGACACAACAATTTTCAAATACAAATGATCAAAATAAAAAGATCCACATGAAATATGCACTGTATTTCTTGCTTTGATTGCCTCTGCATAAATAACACAGATTCTAAAAAACACTCGATACTGCAGAGTTTAAATTATTTTATTACTTTTATGGATGATGCTTGATTTAACAAAACTAAAACCGATTTAAAATTCAAATTAAGACAATTCCAGAGAGTATGGCTTGAGCTTTTGGTAACGTGTATTTAAGGCAGTGTAACTTTATCACATACATATTTGTATTGTCTTTCAATCTGAAAGAAGAATTAAGTGCCACAACTGTTTGTTTTTTTCACATATAGTAAATGCTGCTTTCACTGAAATACCCAAAAGTCTGAACTTTAGATCATAAATGAGAAACTCAAAACAACTGGTTTCTGCAAAAAAAAAAAAACTTTTTATATTCGCACATTTAGTTTCAACTGTAAGGAAATACGAAAATTGAAAATATAAAATATGGATGGGAAAAACTTAAAAAATGGAAAACCCACATATTTTGCATTTTACAATCTGATTGTATAATATTGTACTCTTTGTCCCTGAATGAAATTGTTCACAGCTGTCTCATTTCCTTTAAAATGTTCAAAAAACAGAAGTTGAATTCACCTTTAGGAGATCACTTGTATTCTCTATTGGAATTGCATCTTATTGCTAAGTATCCACCTTGGTATAGGACTAAATAGCACAGTTTCAGTGCAGTTTGACACAGTAATCCGTCTTCTAACTAGGGTGAATTTGTTTCCCTTTATTGCACAGGTTTATTTGGATCCAACTTGCAGGTCCGTGACGGTAACCCAAATACACCTGCTCTAACCCCACAGGATCTTTCCCCAGACCTTCACAGGAAAAAGCTATCAGAAACCTTGAAATCAAATTTTCATCAACAACCTACTTATACACAGATATTTTCCTGAGAAAATGCTCAAAGTAACACAGTTGAGATGGCGGGTGCCTGTTAATAATTTTTTTTAAACGTTCTTACTGTAAACAATGCTCCGGACACATAACACCCCAGTCTTCCTGTCATCTTTAAAGTCACCTAAGAGGCACTGATGCCCAAAGATGGAAGTCATACACCCTCTTTGTCCCATGGTGAACTGCACACAGTGGGAAGAGGCCCAGATCCATAGGTTATCCGACACTGTAGTGGAACCTTAAAAAGCACAAGAACCCTATTAACTCCACCCAGAGAGAGAGAGATAACCCTAACATACCATAAATTGATTACTGAACCATCATTTAAAACAGTAGGGAACATTACTAAACTATCAGGGCACACAATGTTTTTTTGATGACGACCTCTTTTAATGAACTAAACGATAGAACAAAAATTCTGCAGGAGCTGAGTGAATTCAAATTTGGATGTCTGAGCCTGGGGATTTGAGGAAGCGATCCTAGTTATGTTATCACAAACACAGGTATACTGTGTTGGCTTGGGCTTGACAGTAACGTCTCCACCACCTGTCTGGGGAAAAGACTGTTGTACTTCTGACAGAGTTCGTTCGTCCCGGACACCGCCTTCCTCTTCTCACAGGGAACTGGGGCCAGTGCTTCTATGGATCGTGCTTCTCTCCCACGCCGTACAGCTTGCGCAGGCTGGAGTCCAGAAGGAAGTCCACCGACCTGAAGCAGAGCCAATAGAAACGGGTCATCGTCTCCCGGCTTGGGCGAGCCAACGCCGCCGGACGAGCGACGCTGAACCCGCGGCCAGGGCGGAGGGGGGGCACGCACATACCTGTCGATGGGAGTGATGATGAAGGGGATGGTGGAGAGCCCGATGGCAGTGGTGGTCCACTTGCGCACAGGGAGAGGCCAGCGTGTGCTGCGGCCCAGCAGGTAGAGCGAAGCGGCGCACACGCGGTTGATGGTGAAGCCAGGTATGGCCACCGAGGCAAGGGCCTGCCACACAAAGGTGTCCACCACCGCCGCCGCCACGCGCGTCGTCTTCCCAGGGTTCTCTCCATGCTCCTGTGGGACACGCAAAGGCAACTCCGGATTTTCATTCCACAAGTCCAGCGCCCCAGGAAAGAAGCCCTGTGGGATCTTTAGTTTGTCTGACAACATGGTTTAAAAACTCAAGATCTTTTAATACACACTAAGCATTTTCAAACAAAAAAAAAACTAAAAACTGAACTTTTCTTTGTAAAGCTAACATTTACAAAAATAAAAAAGAAGTCACATTGATAAGAATTACTCTTTAATTCTGTGCTGTTGCATGATGTTATGCTTTAACTCTACAAAAACCATTGTTTTCATGCACAAATTTAAAGGTATGTTATCACTTATAGTTTATAGTAGTACAAGTCCGTTAGGAGGTTCAAGGAAGTAATTTAGATACACACGTTTTTTTGCCCTCCTCACAACCCAGCACTGTTGGGGGGCAACAGGCGCTTGCACGCCATCAGTTCAGGATCGCTCACAGTTTCATCACCAGCGTTAATGTACACCAGACACTCACCGCGGCAGCTGTCTTTCCCTTGTCCAGTGCATCAGCAGAGACATACACCGTGGCAACAGCGTAGCTGGCCCACACCATGCTCACCGGCACAAGGGCACGAAAAGCCTCCCCAACCTCGTTGGCATAGCCTGCAAACATCAGATACAATTTCAGTGTCCGCACAATTGAATCAGAGCCTTAGGAACAGAGCACAAAGCAGCTGGTGGTGTGTAAGGCATTAAAACAATCATTCTTAATTTTAATTTGCCTCATGCACGACTGCCAGCTGTCGCTATGCTATTTAATGCTAAATGACTATGCTAAATCAATGATGCTATACTCCTTTGACATCTTGTTTCACAAAAAAATAAATGATCTTTAACGAATCGGCCAATCTTGTCCTTGGTTTGTCATCACCCCATACACTCGGCATCTCTGCTGCCACCAAGTGGATAAATAAAAAAAATTTATCTGATAAAACAGACATGGAACCAACTCTTAACATGGTGTATTTGACTTCTTATTTAAAATACTTTTTTTTTTAAAATACTGAGCTGAATACACCCAAAACAAATCAATGGCACATCACAACAATTATTTTAGTAATAGTAATAGTAGAATAAATAGTAGTAGTACTTTTTTTATCCCCATGGGGGAAATTGCGATACTATAGCACTCCTTTTTAAGCACAAAAGCAGGATTGCTACTCTCTTACATAAAACGGTGTTGCAAATGTATAACTTGGCTCAAAATAATTAATATCTCCACTTTTTAGTACATATATATTATAAAGGAGGGCTTAAATAAAATAATAATGAAAGGAGCAGGAAGAACATATCCAAACCTGACAGCTTAAATTCTGCTACGACAATTTTATGGTTTTTGTTGTTATTTGGTCTCAGTCATTTATATACACAATTTACAATGTAAATGTGTTAAAATGTATTATTCTTATACGAACAGAGTAATAAAGTGAACCTGTACAATAAAGTGTGAAAATGTTTTTGTTAATTAACATGTAATTCTACAAAGTTTCTGGATTATGGCTTAAATTGTCAACACTGGTTTTAGGCAGTTTTACTCGTAAGAATAGGCACAGTGTCTAATACAGACCAGTACTTAGCTTAAAATGTAATCAAACTTGGTAATGAGGGGCTCAGTTTGGGAGAGCACCAGTAAACTGAACTTGAAACAGGGTTTTTAGAATCCCTGCTGGGGAGGACACCTTAAGCTCATCCGTGTCTCGTTACTGTAAATGTGGTCACAGAACAGCAGCTGGTTTATGGAATTTAACTTCGTATTTGTGATTTTGATGAAGAAGGAAGGCGCTATAAATGCTTACGCAGGAACTGAAAAAATGTTAAGGTGTGTGTCTCTTACTTCATATTACCTGACAACTTCCATAACTTAATAAAGCCAGATCTCTTAACCAGCCAAAACGAACCAAATATGCTAACCAGTATATGGTTAGATTAACTGTTTTTAAAAAAAATCATGTGTACCATTTCCAACACACTAAAAATAGTACGGTTACGTAAAATATAGTAACACACGAAGTGTAACCTAAGAATGCTGAAGAGCGCCAT
Organism: Hiodon tergisus; assembly: GCA_025775045.1. Taxonomy (NCBI): domain Eukaryota; kingdom Metazoa; phylum Chordata; class Actinopteri; order Hiodontiformes; family Hiodontidae; genus Hiodon; species Hiodon tergisus. The sequence goes on along the minus strand of JAOVYW010000093.1, from coordinate 1,502,343 downwards.
TTGAACTCACAGGCATAGGGTATCCTATGCCCTTGTTACCTTAACTCATCCATCACCAGATGTCAAAACAGCATGTTTGCTGGAAACAGTCCTGATTGGCCTAACTACCTGATGTCAATTGGACTAAAAACTGGGGGAAATTAAAACCTTGTTACCATGGGCTACATTCCCCCTAACACTGCTTCTCCTGCACAAAATTAACAATGCAAACGCGCCTTTCAATCTGCATCAAATAATTCTTGCGCACCTGTAATAATGTAGACATATTTCAAAATCTCGATGTATTCACTGTTTAACATCTCGCGGTGAATTCAAGAGGAAGCACACCCCCATACCAATTGCGTAATCAATAGGTGTGTATCTCGTAAGCAATTTTTATGTCGACCTCCAGTTATTTTCAGCTACACGATTCGCAGCTATGACATCTGTACGTGTGCCAAGGTCAAACCCTACCCCGGTTAAATTTGATTACCACAAAACATTTTAAACATTCACATTGGTTTGAAGCACCAAGTTGTAGTAATTGGTACACTTGCACCATTTTAGGAACTAGCCGTCTCTAATGTAACTTTTTCGGTATTTGCAAATATGTTAGTAAATAGAATGAAATCAAAATGACTAATTATTTGTATACGCCTTGTCTCGATTTATTCAACTTTTTAGATACTACAATAATTTTGTGGTAAAAATGGCCCTTACTGCAGATTTTTTAACCTACAAGAACCAAGCAAGAACGTAGTAGTATCTTACCCAAAAACCGGACCCATGTGTCGCGATAAATATCAATTTCTTTTGTCGTTTTCCCCGGACTGGATTCCATATCTAATTTAATTTCAAACCATAACCTAAAAGTCAAACAGTTACTTCGTCCGGGAGCTACTGGCTGACCTGAACACTTTCATGGACAAGATGCCTTATTAAGAGACGTCGTATAAACACCTCTGCATTTCATAGAACGTGATACAGCATTGTCTCTAAATTGACTCGTTTAAACAGAAGCTCATGTCAGTAGTGACCTGGAAGAAATTACTGAAAAAAGCTCCATTCACAAGTAATTTACTAAACTTTAATTTAGTTTGATTGTTAGTCCAGTTTGTAATGAATTTCATGACGGTCCCTTGGTTGTGAACTTACGTAAATACAGGAAGTCAGATAGGTTGTATTACTTACAGAAGACTGCCGTCTAGCGATTGAAATGTTTGTGATTTTATGTTTTTCCAAGTTTTCAGATTTTTATGTTTTTGTTTTCCAGTTTGTTCATTTTATTAACTGTAATGCTGCAAAACAGATTTCAGCTGCCCTATTAAACTAATTGAAAGACTTAGTAAAATATGATAACCAGAATTCCCCCAAAATAGCAGTGAGAAAATATGCTGAACTGCATTGAAAATACAATGTTACATATCATATTTGAACCAAATATTAAACAAATACTTACAACTGTAGACACAAAAGTTCTTGTACAATTGATCTCCAGAATTAAACAAATACAACTGTAAACACTAAAGTTCTTGTACAATTGATCTCCAGAATTAAATAGTTTAACTAGAAAAAACTTATATAAAAGCAGATATTCACTTACAAATTATGTTCACTCCTATCTTTACCACATGGCCTACCAATTAACAGATGAAATTAGTAAAAGTAGAAAACAAACTATCTGCTAAATTAATAAAATGCATACAAAAAAGTCCTCAATTATTCTCCTAAATACATTTAAAAGTTAGAAGCACCATTTGTTAAAATTTAAAGGACTAAATGTGAAATATTTCAGTGGTTTACTTTTCAACCCTGTTATGTGGGCCCACAAAGGGCAATGACATCACCATCACCAAAGGAGGTTACACATCTTAGTGAGGCTGGAATGTGGCTCTGAAGTCATTATAATTAACACCTCCTGTCCACTCCCATATTTGGAGAATCATCATTAGTGATCCCTGGTACTTGGTAACTGTTTGCTCACCTAGGTGAAGGTTTTGGGGGGGCTACGTTACAAACATTACAATATATCAAAAATGTATAACATGGGAGTCGTGATACTTAAACTAATATTATTATTAACGTGTCATCTGAGCCAGGATTAATAGGATTTTGATATTAGATTAAAAATTAAAAGTACATTTTATTCTTTGACATTGCAAAAAAATAAAAAATAAATACTTAATTTGTTCACTTACCATATTGTACTGTATAATTAGTGACATATCAAATCTAATGACACCCAGCTCTTGACCATCTCTCGCATCAAAAGGGTGGACACTGGGCAAATAATTGCAAGATACATAACGGTACCAACCAATGGTAAAGCAAGACAGGGTGTCTTTCATTCGGTAGAGCAAAATGGCCGCCACCATATTCATGGAGCTGGGTTTGATGTATTCAAGTTTAAATTGCCATCGAAGAATGACAATTAAAATCAATTGGGTATTTTTATTTATTCTTGCTAATTTAAGTACATGTTGCGGTGACGATGAACATGAAATGGAAGAGTTTCTGAAGCGGGAGTTCTCACTGACCAAACCATACCAAGGTAACGTCAGTTATCTAGTTGGAAGCTCGGGTTGCTAGATCGCTTGGTGAATTATGTTGATATGATATCGTATCTGAACAGGAAATACTATGTCACTTATCTAGCATGCTGGTTACATCACCAGATGTAAAGTACATCTTCACGTTTATATTCCTTGTTTTTTGTGATTGAAGTAACCATGGCTACGTGATATTTCGGTTTGCAAGAAGGATTCAGGAAGATATAGGTTTAAATGGAAAAATGTGATCCTGACGCATATTTATGAAGCTGACAAACTCGTCAGTGTGTCTTTTGCTCTAGCAGTGTATTTCTATTTAAGAAGTGACTGCAAGTTTAATCTTGTCTGATAAATCAACAGTCTGCCTTGTGTTGTCAGAATCAGTGTCAGATTAAATTATTACCTTTTTTAAACATATAACAAATTAAACGTGTACACCTACTGGCAAGCCTCAATTTAATATCAATGATCCAAGAAAATAGTAACATTTAAGATTAATGAGAAGACCGTGGTTCTTGGACTATTATGGCATGTAGGCTACTGTGGAACAGGGGTCCATACTCCAATCCTTACTGGGTGCAAAGTCAGCTGTTTTTTTTTTTACTTTCACCAATTGTCCAAATAATGACTCAATTACACAATTAAGTAGTAAGGTAGAACAAGAAAGTCCAGAATCTGCATCCCTGAGAGAGACCTGAAACCTCCACTGTAGAGTATATCTTCCTGATGTTTTATTAGGCTGTGGTAAATGTTAATTTGTTGTTATGACAGCTGCATGGAGATATGTGTTTTCAAGTCGTTCTTGGTTATTTAGGTCTTGGCTCCTCTACTTCCTCCCACTGGGACCTGATGGGGGATGCCATGATAACCACTGAGCATGTGCGCCTGACTCCAGACATGCAGAGCAAACAAGGAGCAGTGTGGAGCCGTATTGTGAGTACAACCCCGGCAGTACTGAAAACTTCGGGCCTCAATATCACTGAGCCAGACACTAATGAGCATTTCCACCCACACTGAATATACCACTCGGCTCAGAATGTAATATCCCTAAACATGGGCGAGTTGTCCACAGCAGGACCATATCGGTGGCTTTTCGCTTATGGTGCCAGTTTATTTTTAGACGCCACCCCATGTATCCGTTAGTTGCCCCCATCTGTGGCTCCTTGTGAGACTGACCATGCCAGCCTTCTTCAGTGGTGCTCATGGTTTTATGTACTACATCATGGTTATGTCTTAACAAGCTACTGATTTACTATAGCTGTTTAATGCAGTGCTGCATTCCACCGGCAATGCAAATAATGCTCTTTCTTCTTTGTCCGTGCCCACTACGCGATTCCCCTACATTTCCATCTGGGTTGCAGCCCTGTCACTTGAGGGACTGGGAGCTGCAGGTGCACTTCAAGATTCATGGTCAGGGGAAGAAAAATCTGAATGGCGACGGGCTGGCGGTGTGGTACACCAAGGAGCGAATGCAGAAAGGTGATGTTGGTTTAAGGAAAACCTGACAAGGGCGCCCCCTTGCTGAGAGTTGGGGTGAAGTCCTCCATTGAAATCCCATTTTTAAGGGTTTGCCCTTAACTGCATAAGTTTGTTTTGACTCCCTGAATAAAAGACTTGGGTGCGGGCTGAGTGCCCTTGCTTGGAAAATGCATGCATTTAAAGGACAAATAATATCTGGGTATAACTCATTTGGGGATCGTTGTCCATCCTGGGGGTCTTTGGATGTCTTTTACCCATCAAGTCAGATGTTATGTATAATTTTTTTTTAAAGATTGCTTGGACTTAATTTCATTTAATGAATACGTGCATTACAGTAACTTTGCTCAACGGAACCTTGCAGAGAGCTGTTCATTGCAAAGGGCTCTTCCAGTGGTTATGTTCAATTAGGGTATTGAAAGTAGCCATTAGTTCGATAACATTAACATTTATTTTGGAGCAAACCTTAATTATAAAATAAGGTAAAAATGTGTGTTACGCAAGCTATTTTGAGAGTAACGAAAGATGTTTGTGTTGCCATAGGTCCGGTGTTTGGAAATAAGGACGTCTTCACAGGGCTGGGTGTGTTTGTGGATACCTACCCCAATGAAGAAAAACACCTAGAGGTATGACTTTCATTTCACAAGCGCTGCCTGCGTCCTGGATAGAGGGAACACATCACTTGTCCCTTCCCTCTCCCCTGATAGAGAGTAACAAACCATATAAACTTTATAAAAGTGAAGAGGATATTTTCTGGTAAACTTGTAACCATAGTGTGGGCAGCCTCGTGTAAGGTTGTGTTTTCTATGTTTTTGCCTAATACACTTTAATGATAATGAATGCATGCAGATCTGTTGTATTAATTTTATTATGTCCTGCAAACAGGTTTACGTATATTTTTGATATACAGTTGAGAGAAACTCAGATTATCATCTAAAATTATGCAATGTGTGAATTTTCAGCTCATAACATAGGATATTTTTATATGGCTTGCAAATGTTTTGCCTTTAAACTGTAGAGGCAAATGTCTTCCCTCTAAAGTAGGTAAAATTAAGTATTTTGTCACTTAGTAAATATGCTACCGTTGTGCAGTGAAGGTGGAAAACTCTCTCCAGGGAGGACTAATATTAATGTTTTGTTTCTCATTACGGGATTTATGTGTGAACCCAGTTCAGTGTCGTTGCATCACAGGCTGCTGATCTAGTTTTCCTTATCTGTGTCAAGTGTGCTTGAATTTCTATAATTATTTCAAACCTGTCCTAATCCTCTAAATGATCTCAAATGACACGTTCCGATTGGAGCGACGGTCTCTCTTATCTCCCTTGTTCCCGTTGCAGTTGTTTGCTGTATATATCAGTGTTTTTAGTTGAGAGGGATTTGAAATATGACTTGTGGGGAATGGTTTAGCCAATGGTCAGACTGGAGTTTCTGGCTTCTCTGTGGGCATGTGTGTAAGTAGTTGATGTACAGTTGAGGGTGTAAAGGGGATGAGTGTGTTGGATGTGCAAGTTACTCACAGTGTTGAGTCTGACGGGCCTCCCAGATCTGTTTAAATGGCCTGTTTTGTGCTCCTCTGTTATGTGCTTTCCCGTGGAGACAGGCGCAGAAGAGGAGGTATACCCCTCGTACACAGGTACCCCACTTCTGTGGCCAGCCCCAGCCTGTGAGGTGCATGCCCCTCCCCCCACCCAACTGCTTCTTCGTGTTATACCTTTACAGGCTGCGTGGTTATCTGTGTGTGATGCGCAGTTAACGGTTGGTTTTCTGTCTGCACCATAGAGAAAACATGTGGTGGTGAAACTAGATTGGAAATAAACTAGAGTGTTAAAAAAAAGCCTTTGGGTTGAAATTGAATGGAAGTCTATGCTGAGTATTTGACCGTGGGTGTGCCGCATGATGGGCATGCCGGCGTTAGCAACGTACTAGCTATTAATGCTCTCTCTCTCTCTCTCTCTCTCTCTCTCTCTCTCTCTCTCTCTCTCTCTCTCTCTCTCTCTCTCTCTCT
>JAOVYW010000093.1:1473411-1496234 GCA_025775045.1 Hiodon tergisus | reverse complement strand
TCTCTCTCTCTCTCTCTCTCTCTCTCTCTCTCTCTCTCTCTCTCTCTCTCTGTCTCTGTCTCTGTCTCTGTCTCTGTGCAGAGGGTCTTCCCTTACGTGCTGGCCATGGTGGGGAACGGGAGCATCAGCTACGACCACGAGCGGGACGGGCGCCCCACCGAGCTGGGGGGCTGCACCGCCGTGGTCCGCAATCTCAACCACGACACCTTCCTTTTCATCAGATATGTGCGCCGCAGACTGACGGTGAGGATCATCCGGGCAAACCCACCGACACCAATCAACAACAGCGCAAACAGGCACACGCACACGTATTGGCATGAGCAACTTTCGCCACATCAATCGATTTTTATATCTGGCCGCACAGATGTGGCTCTGACTGACCATTGATATGCTCGACTGCGGTTTAGTAGAAATCTAATTCTGTGATTTCTTTACCCTTAACTGTTCTTCCTTAATCGTGCATTTCAATTTCTTCCACACACTATGTATATGCACGTACAAGCATATATAGCTCGTGGAAGTTAGACGTAACTGTGGTGGGTGTAGTGAAGGAGGAGAGCACCTGTAGTGTGTGCAATAGTGTTTCTTTTTAGTTTAAGCTCAGGCCAATAGGAAGATCCAAAGTCATTCTTTGACGCACATCCAGATGCCTACCCTTCCAGATCATGATTGACATTGATGGAAAGCATGAGTGGAGAGACTGCCTGGATATCCCTGGAGTGCGCCTTCCACAGGGTTACTACTTTGGGGCCTCAGCTGTGACTGGAGACCTGTCAGGTACGGTCTGCACACCTCAGAGGTCCAAATGGACAGGTTTAGTTTTATGCATTATTTTTTAAGATCCCAAAGATTTCAAGGTAGACAAACCTGTACAACCTTGCCACAACCTGTACAATGTGGCAAAATACTGGCCATCTGCTTCAAAACTATTAGTGACGAATAAGTGACAAATAATTTTCTTTGTAGACCACCATGACCTGATCTCTCTGAAGCTGTACCAGTTAACAGTGCTACGCAGTAAACGGGAGGAGGATGAGGAGGAGGAGGTCACCGTACCCAGTGTAGACAACCTTGAGCTGCTGCAGGGTCAGTACTTTATATTGCCCTCACGCACACACTCGCTTACATGCATGTCTCGCGCACACTCGTGTCCAGCACACAACAAGCAAAGAACAGATTACAATAAGCACGACTGGGGTTTGGGTATACTTGCGTTCACATTCAGCGTGAGAAGTCTTCATAAGGTGTGAAAAAGTGACTTTGCCACCAGTTCATTAGTCTAGTGAAAGGGTCCGTTTGTCGTTAACGCCGCTCTCCTCTCCTCTGGTTTTCTTCTGTGTGCCTCAGGGGACAATAGTGAAAGGGGGATGAGTGGGATTGCCATCTTCTTCACCGTGCTCTTCTCCTTACTGGGCTGCTTCCTGCTGGTGGTCATCGGCCTCGCCCTCTACAGTCACTGGAATGAGAACAGCCGCAAGCGCTTCTACTGAAAAGGGGGGAGAGCTGTGGGAGGGGAGCGGTCAGCTGGAGGGGGGGAAACCACCACGGCAACTGGAGGGGGGGGGGGCTGCTCGGAGACACTGCCATGGGGATGGCGGAGGTAAAAAAAACCAACAACAACAACAGCGAGGCAACTGGAGACGTGGTCCGGCGGGGCAGCTCTGAGGTGGATAGCGCCCTCTTTAAGCTTTTCCTTTTCCTCACCCCCGACCTCTACTTACAGCCAGGAACATGAGGCGGAGCCAACAAGGCCCTGTTCACTCGACGTCAGACGACACAAGTGTAGTTCAGTCTAACGTGGCCCAAAGACAAAAAAGCCATTGAGCCAAATGAGTGGCCCCTCAAACACAGCTGGGCTCACCCAGATCATTACTGTGTTCTGTGTCTCCCTCTTACACTTTCTGTGTTCAGGGCCTGGAGGGTGGTTTTCTCATTTAATGGTTTGAGTGCCTAGCGGGGGACAGTTTGTCTGAGCCAACTTCAGCTGTGTTCCAGTAGCAGGTGCCCATGGCAGGTACGGCCGAGCGCTTCAGCTGAAGGGTTGCCCCACTGGGAAATGTCATTACTGTTACGACCCGATGCCGCACCACTGTGGAAACTGCGTCCTGTACCGTTAGATCGCTCCCGAAATATCCGCCCCAGGTCGCATGGGTGATGGAAGCAGAATTATACTGCCCTGATTGATGTAGAGCTTTACAGTGTATCTGTCACTGGAGATGATTAAGAGGCCATCCCTTCCCCTACCAGGCCTGATGTGTTAAAATATTAATAATGGACTGTTGAAACATCCCAGACTTTTTTAGTGGGACTGAGCACGTCTTTTGTATAATGATGTAAGTTATAAACATAGTCATATAAACAGTTTGTAGGCAAATCACCAATCACCATCTGCAAAGATAAATACTAGGTTCTTATGGTGGTGTTTCTTTTGATGACAAAAATAAGTAACATAAAAAAGATAAAAATCTTTAGTGATGTATTCTCAGATTTTGGTGGAAATGGCATGTAGGTGAATATCATTAGTTGCTTTTAACCACTTTTACTTTTTCTGTAATGTACGTGACTAAGAAAAAAGAGGTAGGCGATGCCTTTCAAATTATCCCTGGGATCTGGAGTTCTCTTTTAGCCCCATATGTCATGGCTACAAACCCTAAATGTGAAAATTGAATGAAAGCCTGCATGTAAAAACTACAAATTGTTGCAGCCTTGTAATACATATCTTGACTTCTTTTCACACTCTTGCTAGAGGGTTAAACTACAATACGGGCCTTAGACTGGATGGTCAATCTGGAGGTACTCTCTGTCTGGTGAATGAACTAGAAGGTATCCCACCCCATGTTTTCTCTTTGTGTGCATATGTGTGAGCTTGTAGATGTGGCCTATGTCTTTTTCTATCTGGTGCTTTGGCCTGTTAAGTCACAGACACACACCAAAAGCCTTGTCATTTAGCTGCCACAGAGCATCCCCCCCTCCCCCCCACCAATAGCAAGAGTGTGGATCTTCCAAGAAACGTATAATTCACAGATGAAGAACGGACTGTATGTGAGCCTGCTTACCGTAGGAAAGGTTTCTAGTAGGGGGAAAAAAAACTGGAATGGCACATTTTAAATTATTTATCCTTTTAAATACTTCAGTAAGTTGAGTCCAGTAGAAACCAGCCATATTTTCTTTTGAAATGTTTGTGCCTGGCCTTAGTCCAAGGGAATTCTTTCTTTGGAGACTCCAGAAAGTTGTCTCTAATTTATTATGGCTTTAAACATACCAGAGCCAAGTGCTACTAGGACTGACAAAGCTCTACCGAACAAATTGCAATTTTTTAGAGCTCTGGAACAGAGCCAGAACTTCTGATGCCTGATGACAGTTTGTGCTAAATGGTTTATGTGTGTTTGGTGGGGAAATTTATTTTTAAAAAGAAGGAAAAAATAGTTTTATTCTTTTATCGACTGCCATTAAAAAGGGGGTATGTTACTCTTTGCGACACATGCCGCGTCTCGGGTATGATGATGGGTCAAGTCTGCTGGAGGAATGCTCTGAAGCAGCCAAGACTTGCCACTAGTTTTCAAAACCTTGAATGTAAAAGCTTTGTTTACTGTAACTACATGGGTTCTGTGTAGCTATGAAAAGTGCACTGATTTGCATTTTGTTTTCAGTGTGGTAGACTGCATGATGGCTTGCGAACTATGTCTATGCACAATATCTGTCCTTATGTCACCTTCCTTTGGTTCAATAAAATATTTTTAATTTATCCATATTCTATTACCCATCAAGGTGTTACTGGTCAATTGCCATATTTTATTTCTTAATGCAGCACTGTTGGCCATGAACACTGGTCATGATTTCCCGTTAGTGAGGGAAAGTGGCTGCTGGCCTCAATCCCCAAAAGCCCCCAGAGCTTTTATAAGTGGGGGGATTTTGTTTTAGTTGTGGTCAGCTATTGAGGTAAATCACAGGTACTATGAGGGAAAACGAATCTGTATACTTGCATACAATACAAATATAATTCTGTGTTACAAAAATGTATTCACTGTAATATATGGTTATGCATAAATGTCATACACATCACTTACTTCATACATGTAGACGTTTTAGTCTGTCCCATTAAAGTTTCATGGCAGTGAAATTAGCCGCTACAAGTGTGCTTGTACGCTCAGCCACCCTCCCTTTTACAATCCACTGCAACTGATGGCTTCAGATACAACGGCGAAGGCTGCCATTTTGTTTCCTAAGGTCAGCTCAGTGTCATGGAGCAAAACAACCTCACAAGGCTCGTTCCAAGGACAGGGACATTACACACCACAACACGGTGGGCATTTTGTGTTCCAATGCATGTTTTATTTTTGTAATAAAACAAAGTCACCATCCAACACTACATAATGAACTACAAAGCAAATTAACCGACTACACATTTAAATATTTATAGTTTTGGCTTAACCAATTTGATGGGCAATAACAAGGAAGAGTGTGGAAGTTCCTAATGTCCGTCAGTATATCATTTTTTGAGACAGCCGCCCAGATGAAAGAAGCAGCACTTGTGCGGGGATGGCCGAGCACCACCAGGTGTCAACCACAGTAAAAGCAGCGAGTAGCGCTCGGCACGAAACGCTGCCGCTTTGACAGTGCAGACAGTCGTGCAAAATGGCTGAGGTAAAAAGGTCATCGGCACGCCAGGGTATCCAACGTAGAAAAAGAAGAAGAAAAATCAGGTTTATCAGTCTGTGATCAGGGAATGGCAGCCAGACATACAAACCCCGCGGTGATCTTTCTCCCAGAGGCGGCACCGCCTCGGGCCTTTGCCACACATAGCAGTGGGAGCCGCGATTCTCCCGGGGCTCTGTACAGTTCAGTGAACCAAGAACAGTATTGCATGCGCTGAAAACTGGAAAACAAGAAGTCACACAGTTGCAGTAAGTATCACTGGGTCAAGAGCTTTGCATAGATTGTTAGGATGTAAGACAGTACTGGGGTGCATTGCAGAAATACAGAGGTAGAGTGGAGGTGAGGGGGGGTTGCCGTGCCTATAACAAACATGTCCTCAGGACACCAGGATCAGGGGACAATTTCACAATTGGGAATACTTTGTAATTCAGCACACTGTGTTCTGGCAGTGTCTCCTAAGACCACAAAACAAATCTGTGTTGGCACGTGCGCTGGTTTCGAGCTTGTCTACCTGAGAAAGGGCACAGAAGATGAGAGGGGGAAGCAGATAAAAGGAAATCACAGCCACAATCTTTTGCTTGCAGAACCGGATCACACGGGGAATGGACTCCACACGTACTAACTATTGCTTCAAAAAGACCCAAATTGATCTACAAATCTAGTATTTTTGTCCTCCATAACAGGAGATTGCTCCACAGGAAGAAAAAAAAAATAGACAAAGCAAAAACATTCATGAATGTGTTTATTAGCCCTTTTTTTTTTTTTTTTTTTTTTTTGCTCGGTAAACGTTACCACTGCGATCTTTTACAGAATAAATGTCGGATAGTAGAAGGGTCATCGGTGAACATGTCCCTAAATAGCTTCTTGTCACATTAAAAAGTAATTCCTTTATATTGCTTTAAACATGCACTTGAATATTTACATGTTTTATGATACATCTCGAATCAACACAACCAAGTAAACCGCTGCTGGCGGACTAGAGCTTTTCTACAGAAAACTCATTGCTTCCGGCTTCATATCTCTTCAAAGTTCAAATATCTTATTGAACCTTAATAAAAAAAAGAGTGAGGCCATGAATGAAGCTTTAAAAAGACACAGGTTTAGGCATTCATGGATTAATAGGTAGGCTCCCTGAAAAGGAAAGTTTATCCATACATCTGGGAGTCGAAGGCCCGAAATGTGTCGCCTGTTAAAGCATCTGAAACGGCACTCCATTAAAAGTCAGTGCAACCTATCACAAAAAATAACAATAATAGTTCCGTATTTTAAGCTCCAGGCCACAGGTTAGGAAACCGTAAGACCGTTATAGTTCTCTCAAAACAAAATGACCACCTATACGTGACTGACTTCTAGCCATATTCAACCTTACTACAAGGTAAGTCTGTTAAATCTAGTTTTTCTTTTGCACGCATTCACCCTAACTGTTTTAAGTCATTGTTGGAAGTCACACATCACTATTCCACATACCTTTTTCCTGCTGTCAATACAAGCAACACTTTTTTGTGCTTTTTGAGTGTCACTGTCAATTTCATACTACAAGTATTACAATGCCTGCAGCTGGAAGAGCCGCACCCCTTACACACACACACACACACACACACACACACACACACACACACACACACACACACAGTGGCACTAGTGCAAAGTAAGATGAAGAGGGGAAATGCGATTTATGCAGGACACATGGCAGAGGCATCACCCCCATTCCCAGCAAAACTCAGTGCATATTTTAGTGGTCTGGGATGGGGTGCTGCACAGAATTCCAGGGCCAACAGTATGACACTGTAGGGGGTGAAAACGTTCAACTTTTATAACAAGTATACCACAGTCCCTTAAAAAGGGCTTTGTTTATTATATTGGCATCAACCAAGCTAATGATTCAAACTAAATTACAATGAAAGCACTAGTCTGAGCTCTGCGCCTGACTTACTCAGTGCACACCACTGCAGCCACAGCCATGGCCCCAAAGCCCACCGTTGGTTAAACAACACTTCACCCAACCATGGGTGATGTGTATTCAAGACATTGTTTCTATGCGCCATTAGGGTGACAGTCGAGATCCACTCCGGTCAATTCTGGCACCGTAAAAACCCAGAAAACAACAGCATAGAGGATGTTCTGGCTTTAAAGCTGCTCATCTAATTCCACTGTATGACCCCAGGCATAAGCCACACCCACTGACTGTCCGCAATCGTCTGTCCGCAATCAACTGTCGACACTGGTCACGAGTCTGTCCCGCAAAACAGGAAGAACAATCGACACCCTCCTAAGTTCTTATTCCCACCTCCCATCTTGGAAAGGAAAACAATATCCCTTACGTGCAAAAACTATTCTCTATGGGATATTTGCGTGCAGCTGTACACTATAATCTAAACCTCGCACAGATAAAACTTACAGTACAACCAGCTGCTATCCCTGCAAAGGCCAGGTTTCCAAAACAAGAGGAACGAGGACAAAAACAAAACCTTTTCTTCCCCACCCCCCACTCCATGGCATTATCCCATTATGATTCCTGTGTGCTGAAGTCACTGGGTAAGGAACTGAAACGGAAGGACCAGCAGAAAATGCTTCTTGTTGAAGCAAGAGGTACGGGACAGTCTCTGTGCGAAAACATTACATCACCCCAAAAGTCTTTCACCAATTTCAGCTCAAAAGTTACACCCCCCCCCCCAACGTGACTGGGTCCCATCTTGTTCTGCATGGGCAAATTCTGCATGGGAATTAAACTACCCCAAACCTTCGGCACAAAATTACAAGTTAAAAAAATGTTCATTTGGCCATCCTCATTATCATCCTCCCTACGACTGAACAATTTTGACAAAATAAAGCCATCTGAAAGTCTACCTTGGGGTTTGTACTTATGTTGACTATGATGAGGTGATTGGGTCCTCATCAAGTCATGATGTTAATAATGACAATAACGACAACAACCCATTTCCTCACTCCCTCTGGAGCGGCTACACAGAGGCTTTTCTCAGACCAGGCCATCACCACAGCGGTTGGCAGTGTGCTGGGGCTGAGTTCTCAAGGGTCGATTCTTGGGTCTGCTGCTGTGGCGCTCTGGGCAGCAGTCACCCCCGGTCCCCTGGCACAGACGCTCGTCCTCCTCGGGCCCCGAGTCTCCGTCCACATCCAGCCGGCACACGCACACCTCAATCCCGGAGTCTCCCGTCACGTGCCTGCGCCGGGAGCCCGGCTCCTCCGAGGAAGGAGCTCCGGGTGGCCCCTCCCCTGCCGCCGGTTGGCTGGGAGCCGACACCTCGCCGGCGGGTTCTGGCAAATCAGCAGCTCGGTCACTGGTCAACTCCAGAGTCACAGGTGCCACCAGAGGGGCAATGGGCAGGGGGGCAGTGGTGGGGGCCTCTGGAGGAACCTCGGAATAAGGTGGAGGGGGAGTTGGTGGGTGGCCAACAACCTCTTCATAGTCCGGTAGCTTGCAGTCTGTCCAGAACCCTAACAAAGAGGAAATGGGGGTATTCAGGACCAAGTTAATTTAGATAACATGATCAATGAGAGCTGCGTTGGACAAAAGCGGTCAAACTTGAAAAACTACTTAGGGTTTGATTACTCCAGCTAGTTAAACATAAGTCATACCGTTAGTACTTCCTGTAACTTCAAACGAATAACCTAGAATGGAATATCCAAGGACATTTTTACAAGTATATAAGCAGTGGAATATTTGGTTATGGTACCCTGCAGACCCATCAATAACCACCCCTTTCGTCTGGTTAAGGACAGTGATCCCAAAAGCGAGGGCGTTGTTGACGGAAGCGACTGGGCGACTCACGCAGGTTGAGGGGAGGCGGGGCAATAAAAGAGCTGGAGGCGCCCTGATAGGCCATCAGGCTGATCTCGCGCTGACGCTGCTCCTGCTGCAGGCGCATCTTCACCCGCCGGTGGCGGTACGCACAGCAGCAGCTCAGCATGATGATGAGGGTCCACACCAGCCAGAACCCTGCGGAGACCCAACCACAGTCGCTACGGCACCGCCTTCTGCAGCACTGGGGAGTCAAGGCCTCACTCGTTTTAACCTAGTAGTGGACGGCCAAGGCGTCATTCTGGAAATCGTGCCACTTAATTGCAAACACATCTATGAAAGATGAACATGTGTTTACATAAAAGTCCCTATGAGGCCATAATATGAAAAATGGCAGATTAAAGCTCAATTTGAATGCATTGACACTTCATATTTCACCACGGCAGAAGATGAAAACTGAGCTAAACTTACCCACCACACACCGTCATATCTGATTTGACATACATGACATAGGAACACATTAAACAGCACTTTGAACAACTGACACAGCTTTCTTAGCACGTTTGGAGAAAATCGGTTATTAAGAAAGTTCTTTAAAGAAAGCCGAATGGAAGGGTGGAGAAGTGCAGACGTACACCACAGTTCGTAGTAGTAGGTGCAACACTCCGTCTCGCCACAGCAGTAGCCCATCTCGCAGCGATACTGCTCATTGTTCACCCCAAAACAGAACTCTTTCCCCTGTACAACACAGAGCAGAACACAATATACACTCAAGGGTATACAGAAAGAGGGAAGGGTCACATCTCAGTGAAATTTTGGGGGGGAAATAAAAACAACAACATGTGACCTAAGCCTTTCTCTCCATTTAATCGGGACATTGACTATAGGCAAATATCCCATTGTTGTTTTATCTTTAGTAACAAAACTAAAGTACAAAAAAAAAGGATTAAAAAATATATATATACACATTTGGGAAATTATACTTAACGCTTTTAACTGCCATACATTAATTCAGTTGATTATTGGTTAAGGATTTAAGAACTAAATAAAAATGACAAAATGGGTTACCAGCAAGCAAAAAATATATATATATATTGTACCCAGGACATCTCTAACGTTACGTGTGTGGGGGGGGAGGGAAGCATAAAACGAACAAAATGTAACGATTACTACGCCCGTGTTTTAGAGAAAATTGCTGAGGGCAAAAAAAGACCATTGTACGCAAGTATGGATAACTATAAATTATGTTACAAACTAAAGTAGTACCAAAGCTTCCATTTCATGAAGAATCAACGACTAGATTATTATTTTTATTTTTTTCTCATGCAACTTGTGGCCAGTGCAACAACAATTTTTCTTCTTTCCGGAATTACAGCTAACCATTGTTTATTTTTCAATGTTCAAAGTAGCACAGATGGAAAGTTATCTAGCAAGCTAGCCTAATGCTATCGATAACGGTATTAACGTCGTTAAAGACCCTAAACTAGTGAAATCATACCAAATAACCGCTCTAATTTGTTCAATAATAGAGGGGGAAATAGCTAGCCGACTACCCATTAATAAACAAGTGATTAATAGCGAAGAAAAATCTGACGTCACTGAAGTTGTATGGTCAAGTTCTTTTGTGAGAATAACAAAACGCACAATAGACGGCCTATTAATAGCTAAGATCCACGGTCTAAACTGAACGCTCGCGAACCCCTCGAAACCATAACGCAGCCTTACCTGCACTAGACAAGTCCCGCTGTAAAGCAGACCTACAATGGGTCCCAGTGTTTTCTGCGGCATCTTTCTAAGTTGCTAGTCGAAGATACAGTCGTGATCATATAGATAAAATTCTAAATCTTTAACCAATGAATTGAATTATTACTATAACGCTCGCTATACGGATGTCTTTCTGACTAACTACATCATTTTTTTTTTTGTTCTAACGGGAAGCTTGCACGCTGTTTCCCCCGGAGACATATGACCTCACGACCAGCAGAGGGAGACACAGTGAAACACGACAGGTGTAGAGTTAAGTTATCTAGCGAATTAAGATAATTTTTTAAATGAATTATTAAATTTGGCCGCAAATATCATGTCATGTAATCATGTAATTTAAGCGAGTTGCTGTGCCTGCTATACAACTCTTGGACCAGTGTTGATGGTTAGGGTTTGATTGTTCTTTACTCAGAAGCTGGGATTGATTCATATATGATCACATTAAATAGTTAAAACGATTAACAATATTTAAATAAAAGCATTTTGACCTAACCATATATTATCCTATGAGGTTTCACTGTTATGTAGCCTTGTTAAAAAGAAATAAAACGTTTTATTTTAAATACACTCTCGTTAAAATGTTCATTAACCAGAGATTGAGTATTTGGGTTTAGACACAGTTGCCTATAGTGCAATGCTCTTATGTAAAAACATACATATAATATCTAAATTAGGTGGTTGGCGTGAACGTGAACAGGTCTACTTATTAATCATGTAATTTTTCCTTTGAGTCATACCTCTGACTTTACCTTTATTTTTGAAGATGTACATTGTGCTGACCCCTGTTTGAAAGTGGTAAGGAAAGAATCCTAAAGTTTTAAAGACAACTCTCAAAAGCAACCAGAGACATTTCTAAAGAGTTCCAAAGCGAGCAGCTTTGCTTAACTCTTTCGTTTTGTCTCACTCACAGGATAGGCGCGCTGGTAACAAATAATATTGTTGATGTAAAAGTAACAGCGACAAATTAAGGTACTGTTGACACACGGTCATGCCAACACGACACTCAACACTGCCCTCCATCATGCCTATGCCTCTTAGTTTAAGCTGATAAAATAAGCAGGACTCAGGGCTGCTTGAAGTAAATGTAAGTTACACTTTCTTTACCAATACTGAGAGAACAATAATTTAGCAATTCAACTCAGGGACTAAAAACTATGTGGTCATGACCGAACGTGAGCTGCACATCTCTCCTGTATTGGAGCTGCAGTGCTAATGCATCTAACTACAGAAATAAATATAAATTGGAAAATAATAATAAAAAATATTGTTTAATCAATATTTTCCTTTTAATTATTATTTTAAAATAACTTTCTAGCTGTAGTTATTTTATTAAGAACATTTACTTGCTAGCTACAAAAAAAAAAAAAAAAACAGAAATTCTTAACCCGGATTCTAGTTTGTTGTTATTGAATGTTTAGAACTTTACAATGAGACAAATGTTGCTCATAAGAGCCGTGTCATTTTTACCCCATTGTAAATCTAACCAACTGACGCAACTCTGGAGACTGCACGAAAGTATAATGATGCTGCAGTACATAAATACAATGAAAGTGTACGTGAAATATTGAAATATTAGGATGTAGTTCCCCCTGCAGACTGGAAACGTTCTGGAATGACGAGAAGCGACGCGTAACTATTTACAAATACGTCACGGCTTCCATAGTTACAGGAAACTAGGCAGCTGGAGTGAGCCTGGAATTGAATTGGAAGGTAGTCGATACTATATATTTAGTCTTTACAGAAACCGGCAGACCCAACCATGGTGAGTAGTTTGTTTTTTGGTTAGATTTTAACCGTTGACTTATAATGTATCTATTACTGCAGAAATAAATTCCGTCAATACATTTTAATAATGCGTCGTTTCTCCAGACAAGCTGTTCTTGTCCTATTCCTGTATCCAGCTAATGATACTTTTCAGGATGGATGATGTCGACTCGATAATGGTTCAGTACCAGCCTTTTTAAGCGTGTAGACAGCTAGGCAGTTTTAATAACGAATGCCTGTACTTTAATCAATGTCATGTTAATCAGCTAGGCTCTTCGAAACGGCATGCTTTAAAACGTATACCTCGGTAACAAATGCATGTGGATAATTTATTTGCTGGAGGAAGCGTTCGCTGCGGATGTTGCAACAGTTCGCTAGCTAGGTGAAAAACAAAGAGCTCTCTGGCCGCCACTCTAGGTATAATATCTGGAAATCATGCCTGGAGAGGGGGCCAGGGAGACCCTTCATCTACACTTGTTGCGTATAATCTTAGCATCATTCTTATTTTTTTTAAAGTAATACGAATCTTGTTTAGTCAGGTGTTAAACTCTTGGCCTGTACAGATATATTAATATTTACTTTGCTCATTTGTATTCAGTGACTGTAATATTAATTAATCAGATCAGTTAATGTGTGTCTGTGTGTTTTTCTCTTTGAGAGAGCACATGGCATTACCAAAAACATAAACATTTTGGGTACTTACGGTACTGACTGGTGTACCATACACCTGTGACATGAACATGTATCGTTGGACATGCATGATAACATGTTACGGGTGTTCAGAATTCCTCTCACAGGCTTACAAAGGTAATCCACTATACAAAAATACAGGCTTCATTTTTGGTAAGTTGCATAAACAAACAACTGATAACTATCCATAATATACTCACCAAAATAGATCATCCAGCTATCACATATTGTTCAGATTACCAGCTACATAATAAAATGAGATTTTCTGATTGTAAACTGGTTGTTTTGACCTTTAAAAAAAAAATTTGTTTTGGTTTTTGACAGACATCCAAAAGAAATATTGGTATTTATGAGAATATTATTTAGAGAAGCATATTTGTAATATCTTTCTTTGTATCTTTGACGTCTAACCTCAAGGTCTACAATTTTGGCTTTCTGTCCCACAGTGGCCTAAGTATCCAATCAAAGGTCTAATTTAGTTCAGCGCACACTATGTAGGCCATAACAAGAGGCTAAAAGCTATACGCAAGTTAGAGCCAATGCCTGTAAGATGAGCCTCTTGCAGTCGGAGTTCTGGCTCCCATGATTAATCCTAGCCAATCCCATTCACACCAGGGCTTTATGTGATTGACAGGGATTGTGCTAGACCGTTCTATTTTTTTTAGCTGTTGTGTCAATTCAACAATTTTTTTTGTAAAACGTCCCCTTGTCACAAAGTGATTTCTAGAATGAAATATTTAAAAAACAATAATGATAACAAATACTGATTGCTAGAGTATAGTTTTGTAATTTAAATCCTGAGCAAAACCTGATCAGGTTCCGGAGTTAAACATTTTCTTGAAGAGATGTTTTAAACCATTATAGAATTCCCTATTGAACCTTTTAAAAAAGCCATTAAAAAAGAATAGCTGGGCTCCAGTGTCTAGTGTCACTCTGAGCCCCTGGTCCCTTCTTGCTCTCTAAGGATTTTCAAAGGAAAGGTTGCGTGTACTTTTGTAGTCTAATCTTACACCTGTGGCTACTCTGTCAGTTGGATTTATTGGAACTAGCAGATTGGATGTCAAGGGATGTTCTTGGCGAACATTCTTTTGCTGAACTGTGTCATCGACAAAGAATGTTGATAGATTATTTTTCTCACTAAATGAAAGTGCAAAAATAAAAAATTCTGACTTGTCATTTAATTTATTTAAAGTTTTTTCTTCAGGTGACGAAGGTACAATTTGCATTTAATTCCCTTTGTGAAATATCAGGCAGGATGCGTGGTTCTTTTTATTATTCATTTTTTCAAAAAATTGTTTTTTTCCTCATTTTGGAATTGGCATTTGTGCTAACGTATCTTAGCTCATCGCCACCAGTCCGACCAAAACACAAGAGGAGGGTGAGAGTAGTATGAGTAGTCTCCTCCAATGCAGTTGCCTTCCACCCATTCGTCCCTTTTACAGCCTGTATGAGACGTTCAGCACAAGCTGAAAGAAACCCAATATAACCCACTCCAGCCCACTCTGTCAATTGTGTTTCGCCTGTCTACTCTCCCAATCAGCAAATGTCTAAAATGAAATAGATAAATAAATAGTTCATAGCCCTTGGCATCCATAGGAATGTACTATTGGCTTATTGCGTATAATGTGAGTTGGATTCTCCCCTAACTGAGTTTGTAAGTGTGGCCACTGGCAGCTCCCTGCACAGCTGTGTGGCCTGTGCAGTGAGCACTGAGTCCATTCCATAGGGCTTGCTGTCCATCCTACGGAAGCTGAAGAGCTCTCCGGATCAGGAGGTACGAATCCTGTTGCTCGGGCTCGACAATGCGGGGAAAACGACCCTGCTCAAACAGCTGGCATCTGAGGATGTGAGCCACATCACCCCCACTCAGGTAATGTCTGCACATACACAAACGTGCACAGGCTAAATAAGTGCACAAGACAAACATACTCACGTTTCATTCATACACAGGCATTGTACATCCACAAGACAAACACACTCACGTTTCACTCATACACAGGCATTGTACATCCACAAGACAAACACAGTCACGTTTCACTCATACACAGGCATTATACATCCACAAGACAAACATACTCACATTTCACTCCTACACAGGCATTGTGCATCCAGAAGACAAACACACTCACGTTTCACTCATACACAGGTATTGTACATCCACAAGACAAACACACGCGCACACACGCGTTTCCCTCATATGCAGGCATTGTACAAGCATGTGACGCAAACCTGTTTCACTAATACACATATATTGTATATGCACATGACAGACACAAGCACCGGATTAACATCACCCGTGTTGCTCTGCAGGGCTTCAACATAAAGAGTGTCCAGTCGCAGGGCTTCAAGCTCAACGTATGGGACATTGGTGGCCAGCGAAAGATCCGACCCTATTGGAGAAACTACTTTGAGAACACAGATGTGCTGGTGAGTCTTAGGGGAGACGCTATATTGGAAATGTCACACTCAGGATACAGCAATGTAAACCCAGTATTGGAGTTACTCTAGAGCCTACAAAGTAACAATGTGTTGTAGAGCCCATACAATCATATTAATGAGCAATGATACTACAATACTATATTGAGACACCATATTGAGTACTGGGGACTGTACC
Source organism: Hiodon tergisus (assembly GCA_025775045.1). NCBI lineage: Eukaryota > Metazoa > Chordata > Actinopteri > Hiodontiformes > Hiodontidae > Hiodon > Hiodon tergisus. The sequence goes on along the minus strand of JAOVYW010000093.1, from coordinate 1,480,986 downwards.
TCAAAACCCAAATCTTTGGGCTCCCCTGGTGTAAAGTGCATTTTCAGCAGTAATATGGTGTGTTAGGCAATGTTTATTTATTTTGATCAAATTGTTGTGTTTGAAATCTATAAATAAATATTTTTTTCCACGGAGATACACTGAATTTACAATAACCTCAATTGCTTCAGCCTAGATACAATACAGAAAGAGAAACAAACTCAAGTACAGACCTTTGCACTCCCTGGCCGAAAGATTAGGGAAGAACTATATTTATTTTTAGCAAAGCTTACACTTACTGACTTAGTGTCAAGACTTAATATCATTTGAATATAGTCCTAATCAAACGTGTAATAAGAAAACACTGTGGCGATTGAAATAGGATCAAGGTAGGCTGTGATCAAAGCTGCTGGTTTGCAGATTTGAATTCACTAAATAAAAAATAAACTGTCAGAAACATGTAACTATGGGAACATCCCTTGATCATGAATAATGAGGACAAAAATTCAAGACCTTTTTTTTCCCCCCCTCTAAGTTAAAGAGCCAACAGCAATACGGGCTTCGGTAGTTAAATTGGCCGGTTTTCTCTATTCTCACCGGTAACTGGCATCGCCTATCAACTTGCACCTGTTAGCTGGCAGGGCCATCGAGAGGGACATGCCTCTCCTCCAATCAGCACTGAACATTTCATTCGGCCTGCAGAGTGGAATAGTAACAGGGTTCGAAAGCGACAAGGATTGGATGAGACTAGTTGCACTCCCTCACCCCCGCCATGGGTGGCAGTAGGATTTGTGGCGACGAGCCAAGATGCATTTACTCAATTTACTCAATTCCAAATCGGAGAAAAAACACAACTGGTGATTGCAAACTAAAATTGTTTCTTTTCTGACCCCTCTCTCCACTTTTTCCCCACAGATCTATGTGATTGACAGTGCAGATAGGAAACGCTTTGAGGAGACTGGCCAGGTAAGAATAGCTCAGCCTGAGGGTGCACAGTAGAGGTGACAAGATCTATTGTTTAAGCCCTTTCTCTGCCACTGTGGGCGTTTATTACACGCCACTAGGCAGCCTGATTTACCTGCAGAACTGTGGCTTACTTGCGTTGAATCCCATGAGTTTACCCACAGCTATTCACAGCTTGTAGTTGGATGTAAAGAGATTATTGTTAAGAGATTTATTATTCCAGGACTTTTTCTCCTGCCCCATGCTATTGTGAGAACAGTGGAATTTTGGCCAGAAACACTTAATTTGATTTATTTTCTTGAATGACTGCTTTTCACCGCCCACAGTTGTAGGCCCTTCCTCAGCACTGTGTTCTCTGCCTCACCATCACTATCACTAGTGTCTCAAGAGAAATTCACCATAACTATAGCCAGTGTCAAAAGTATAGTAACTTATACTGAATCTCACACCTACAATAAAGATGTTTCTCCTTTTTGTGGGGATGGAAGGTTATAATTTACTCTGGCCATTTCAATCCCTCTGTCTTTCTGTCTCAGGAGCTGGCCGAGTTGCTGGAGGAGGAGAAGCTGAGCGGGGTTCCTGTGATGGTTTTTGCCAACAAGCAGGACCTGATGACGGCGGCCCCAGCCGCAGAAATTGCCGAGGGGCTCAACCTGCACACCATCCGGGACAGGATATGGCAGATACAGGCCTGCTCAGCAGTGAGCTCTGAAGGAGTGCAGGTAACATACACGCCTTACATTTCACACCATACCCATTTGTAGCAATGCAGATTAAGGATCATTTCACAGTAGTATAACAGCAGCAGTGACTCTCTGTCTGTATTCATATCTGCAGGATCTATGGTCATTCCTTAAACTGCTGATCATTTAACATAAACCTACAGAAAATGGTTAGCAATTAAGTAAATCAGGTTTGCATTTTTGATAGTTACTTCAAAAAACTGTTTCTTTTCTGAAAGGGTTATTTTAGCAGCAGGAAAGTGTTTGATGATGTACTGCTTTATGGTCTTTGGCATTAGGAATGACAGGAAACGTACACTGCCGTACTGACAATCTGTTCATCTCTGTGTTGGTGTAGGATGGCATGACCTGGGTATGCAAGAACATAGCCGCCAGGAAGAAGTAACCTGAGGATGAAGCTAAGCAGGCTCAGACCTCGTACTGTACAATCTTTACCATCTGAGCTGAAGGATTACAATAAAGGGATAAATAGTATTTATTTTTCATAAACTGCGGTCTTTGTCTTATTGCGATCCCGTGGAATGATTGTTGTGATCATCATAGTTTAAGACTGTTATCATGGAGATGTATGATAAAGTAAATTATTAGAGATTAAGTTTTCATATATACGCTCACTGACTCTGTTCAGTGCAGTCAGTTTCACTGTACTTCACAGTTAATCCTTCAATTCAGCAATGGGTCATTGGGGAAAGTCTCCTGACTTTTTAATGTGGTGCAGATAAGGATATCTTCACCGTATTTCTGTAGAATTGTGAATCTGACTGCCCCCTGGTTTTATTTTCTATATTTCGTTACCTTTTAATTTTTTTTCTTGCTTTCTTTTTATGAAGGGCTGTTTGACGTTACTGATGAAGATGTTTAGAATCTGACCGGTTTTGTAACAAATAAACAGCTGAATTGAGATTATGTCCCTTGTCACTTAAAAACCCTGTTTACATTAAAGACAGTGCCCATTAATGTCTGTAATCTGATAAATGGGTGGGAGCAAGGACGTAACAGCCACTATAGATGAAGTGAGTGTTACATGGCCATGTGACACAACTTCGGGGGCCACAGAATAATGATTTGGCACCACAGTGCTCTAGTGTTCATTTTAGCTTTGTACAGTACATGGGAAGGTAATATTTAATTTGCAGCATTTGACAAGAGAAACATTTGTGTAAGTGCTTGACCATTTCACTAATGCTGTAGGCCAGAGTTACACATGAGTGCATTTGTTTAATGATGAACTGACTGTGATTATAAGACAATGCTACAGCCCTACTAGGCACTGGTGGGAGTATTTCTCCATCCCAACTATTACTTTCACACTGTTTTCTGTGCAGGAATGTGCTCAGATGATGTAATTCTTATTTGTATTACAGCGGCACGTGAAGATTTTAGGCAGCCATGTTTAAACACTAGAGGGCAGCATTTGTCTACTATAGTCCAGTCACCTCAATTTAGACTTGTTTGGTATAATTATGTTTTGTTATAAATTCATATTTTTGAGGATTGATTTTGTACAGAAACTCGTGTATTTGTTCTACTCAATGAAATCTAAGTGGAGGGAAAGTAGTTTTTTAAGTAGTTACAATATGTTTTGTTCAATAAGGACAGATGGTACACCATCTTTTTTCTGGTATAGTTCCAAGATTTCCATGGTTTCTTTTAACTAATGAACTAATGAAAGAACTGTGAATAATATGGTCATACATTCCCAAATTAAAGCAAATGCAGAATGTCCCCACCTAACAGTGAACTGCTCACTACAGTCCTTCACACAGACCTGCACATACAGCAATTCATTGCAATACCACAGCAATTCAATTACTTGACTTTACACCTTGTTCACCATGATTTACCACAAAGCAATTGCACTTTGTCTTTTACCCAAACCTGTCCTGTCAACTGGGGCTGAATGCTCTGCTGTGTCCGCATATAGGGCATTTACATAGAACCCTTCTCTCAGACCCTAATAGCTCCCCGGTACAATTTGCATTTATATAGCCCTCTTCATACCAACATGATTTGGGTGCTTTGCCTTGATAAAAACAAAACTACTCTGGCCTTGACCTACAATATTCAGTTGTGCCTGAGTCTCTGATATTAGCTTGGGTGGGCTTAATAACAAAGAGTCCCTTAGTCCATCTGAATGAAAATGACTACAGAGCGTTCAGGCTGACCTCAAGGAGATGCCCACTCTTCAACGCTAGGAATATGCATGGACTTTGAAAAAGGCATTGTAAACTGAAACGGGACAGTCGTTCTTTTCTCAGTTTACAATAAAATAGGAAATTAATTAAGGGTCCACTGTTTTTCTTCAAATGCACGCCCTGAACAAAATAAATGTAAAAAGTCGACTGGTGCTTAAGGTTGGACAAAGGTGTCTTAGTGAGGCAGGTGTTCAAATTGTATTGTCATACTGAAATGTTGGACCCTGGGAATGTGTTGGTGGGGAAGGTGCTGTGATTGACTGGCTGTGACTGCATTCTGCTGCAATCCAGAGATGGAGGCACAAAACAGTACCATCAGCCAGAGTTGTTCTGTTTTTTAACAAGAGTAATACATCCACGAAGCTGTTCTGCAAAAATCAGTGGTAAAATTTACATAGGAAGATTTTCTTTAAGTTTAGGTAAACACAAAATCCAAAAAAGAACCAACTTTCCTAATCCTACATATTTGAGCTAATTCTAAAATGATTGAATATATTCTGATGATGTTAAAATGTGTTAATCAGAAGTCAGTGCTGACAAACTGACGTGCTAAAATTCTGCCCATTTTAGTGGGCTGTGATTATATAATGTCCTCTGTGACACTAGGCAGAAAAAGTGGGAGCTGCCATGCGAGACAAGTAATAAAATCTCCCTCCAGACATTGCCCATTCTCATCATATTACTTAATCATTAACATCTGATCCCCAAAATGCAATAAAAAAAAAATAAACAGCACTCAATTACCATAGATATAGAAGTCATTAGGACTAAGAGTTCTCCTCTAGAAGAGCTCCTTAACAAGATCACCAAGTGAAAATGATGCAAGCAACTATAAACCCAAAAATGTTGGAATTATGCAAAAAGGAAATAGCGTCAGTTAAGCAATCAGACTTTGCTACTTTCACTGCTAACCCCACAGAAAGGAAAGGCAACCAGGCCTGCAGTGGGCCATAAATCATGGGAGTTTCCCAGCCTCCCAGCCCAGTACGCAAGCCTCCTACTCAAGGGAAACGCAAGACAGATTGACAGAAGCATGAGAGAAAGAATGAGAGAGACTCTGACTTAATTAAAATGTTTTATATTACATACTCTCAGTTCACATTCCCAGATACTCATCTGAACGCTTATCTCTCATTTACATTGGTGTGTTTGTTTGTTTGTTTGTGTGTGTGTGTGTTTGTGTCTGTATGTCTGTGTGTCTGTGTATGTGTGTGTGATCCTATTCTAAGCCCCCCAGCCATGTGACATTTTCGCCCTCAATGTTCCATCATTGTTTGCGTTCAGTCTTTTTATCATTTGTTTAACCACTGACCCCTCACATCTCCAGACACAGACCGGCTCAATAACACACCCACCACCCCACACAAAAACCCACTCACAACACAGTGACCACTCCACAGAGTCTAACATCACGAAACACTGACAACTCAACACAAAAACAAAAAATGGTCAGAACACAAAGACTTTTTGCACAGACCTTCTAAAGCATACATCTTGAAGACAAGGCACAGTTGCACTTTTCTGAATGCTAATTGCCCCGTGTCTAACATTGTATCTAATACTCGATTTGAACGGGACCCTCGTCGGTAAGCCTTTGCATCTTAGTGAGGTGTGAGAGGCACGGGTGCAGAAACACACAGGCAGGGGCTATCGCTCTGTGCCCCTTCGGAGGTGGGTCTCTCTGGGGGTTTACGGCTCCAGAGGTGCCTGCTCCACAGGACACAGTGGACTTGAGGGCTCTTCTGTAATCACGGAGGCAATAAAACACTGTCGATGATGGGGGTGAGTGAGTTGTAGGGCAGCGGGGGTGGGGGGTGTCCCGGGGTGCAGTGGTGTCATCGCACCCTCCTATGGGTCGCGTGTTGTGCATGGGCCAGGGGTCAGAGGAGAGGGCAGCAGACGAGCAGTGCAGGGGTAAAATACTATTTAAAGATAAAGAGATAAGGCGGGGACTACATCATTGTAAAGAATCTGGTTCACATTAAATTAAACTACAAAGGCATACTGTAAAGCTACACAAGAACTTTTCAACAGTTGTAAACATATCATGCCCCGCCTTAATCCAGTAACACCTAATTTGACATGGCATACAGTAACATTCTGCATCAACTACAAAATTATCTGAATACTTGCTGATTTTATTACTAACGTGTATAGTCATTATAAGGTGCTTTATATATTCTTGTTGTTGTTGCTAAATATGAATTACTTCTCCTTTTCTGGAAAGGGGATTCAATTGTTTTATTATCCTGAAGTATTACATTACTTTTGACTAAATTCAATACTAGTGATGTTTTGTAAATACAACCAAACCCAATAGGAACCATCGGGTAAATTAGCTAAAAGACATAGAGACAGGAGAAAGTGAGCAGATCTATCTTCTTTTGTAGCTCAGAAGTAAAACACCATCTGCTTTGACCTGGAGTTTCCAGAGGAACCAGCTAATGGTTTTCCTGATGAAATCTGACCCAGAACAGGGTTTCTCTTCCGTTTGTGCATCACCACGCCTTGTGAACGTACCAATGAAAAAAACAGGCGGCATGACCAGAACACCGGGCGACCCAGACTGCCACTATGGTCCAGGTGCCGGGACACACCGTGGCAATCATGGGAACTCTGGTAGCTTAGCTCAGCCTGAGACAGCCATAAGGTCATGCCCTTGACCCTCACACTGCACACTCAGGTCAGGCTAGAACTGCAACTGACCAGACGATTAAAACTGGTAGAAAAAAAATGATTGCCGATTGCCGTCGTGATTTGTTTTGGGTTTTTTTGACAGATCTTTTCCTATTTCCTTTTCCCTCTGTCTGTCTGTCCGTGAGACTTAATTTGACTTTTTATCACCCCATTCTGAAAAAGAAACTGGCCACAATCAGTCATTACAGCTCACAATGACAGCTCCTCACCGATGCATGAAAGGAATGGATTTCCACATTTGACTCAATCCAGGGGGGTTAGTTTAGTGTAACAGATTCAATATTTTTCAAATGAGGCTAGTTATATACATACGGACAAGATGAGATGATCAATTGCGCAGTCTTAATGGATTTTGTAGACTTCAAAGGCTGGGTACTTTTGGAGAAAAAATACATATAATACATTTATTTTAAAAAATATATAATTATTCATTTGATTAGCCAGGCAAGTTAGCTCAGTCGCATTTTCATATGTTGACTGGAGGTTGAAATTTGTGTTTCAATTCACAGATTTCTCTGGCATCCGAAGAGTCTGAAAAATTTCAGGAACAACAGAGGGAGAACGCTGAAAGTCTATTGTGGATGATAACAGGGCTCATCGGGTGATTTGGACCTCTTTATTATACCAATCTATAAAATGTCCTGGCAAAGGGCATCTGGCAAGCAAATAAATACTAATGATTTTTTTTTTGACTCGCAGATGCCAGTTCAGGTTAAAATGAGAAAACAAATTAGTTCTGACATGCACCAGCATCCGTTTCTATGCTGGTATACACATACAAATATCTAAAGTCAGTTTATTTTTAAGAGTATGATTATCCCCATATTAAATTTTTTTCCAGTGAATTCTTTAACCGTATATATTTAAAAGTTGTTTTTTTTCAGTTCAGGTTATAGACATTGATAACAAACAATATCTGCAATGAGAAAGAGAGAGAGAGAGAGAGAGAGAGAGAGAGAGAGAGAGAGAGAGAGAGAGAGAGAGAGAGAGAGAGAGAG
>JAOVYW010000093.1:1449793-1467034 GCA_025775045.1 Hiodon tergisus | reverse complement strand
GTCCAACAAGTGTGAAGTTGGGATACTGGAATGCAAGGATGACACAGACCAGTCACATTTCAACGTAAGTCTCGGGTGCCCAAATGTCCCCAGTCGTGGAGCAAGCAGGGCTCAATGAAGGACAAGCCCCTCTGTACTAATGGCTATTAACGTCTGTGTGCCATTGTGGCCCGCACAATGGTCGTCACGCTGGGATTTTGTGAGCGGCTTGCCAGCAACAGTTATTAGCCCCAAAACCTTGGGGAGAGCAGTCAACAGAGGAACAAGAAGATTTGGGGAACCGGGGGTAGCGGGGTGGGTGGGAGGGGAGAGTGGGACAGGGTGCAGGGTTAAAGGTCGGGTCTGAGGCGGAAATGGGAGGCAGGGGAGGAACAATGGAGGGGGCTGCACTGGGCAGACAAAGATGGAAGGGGGGGGGGGCGCAGAGCACAAAACACAGGAAGATGGGGACCGAAAGACATGGCTGGAATAGAGGGGTGCAGAAACAGATGGTAAAAGAAGGGAGGAAAGAAAAGGCAATCAGATAAAGAACAGGAAGATCCTGCAGTAGGAAAAATAGCAAAACCAAACAGCCAGGATTTAGGGTTTCAACATTACACAGGTATCACACATATGCAGCATTACACATTTTATCATTCTCAGTTATGCAGTACATTAATAAATATGCATCTATCACATTATCAAGGGGACAATTGTGGAAATGTGTTCAAACTTTAAGTACTTGTGACATATCATATTCTCAAGACAACTCCACAAAGATCTTTCCTCTATAGGACTATTCAGAGTAGTTGTCTGCTCTCCTGCCACTTATCGCATTATTATCCCCACGTCTATAAAATGTATACATGTATATAGAAAATAGGTCATCTGTCAACTCGAAATCCAATCGTGTTCTCATCACCAAAACTGTCTGATATGGATAATCTATTATAAAGTGAATTCAGGGAACCCAACTGGACGATTATATTTAAGTTGAAGTAGAAATACAAGAAAACCGAAAGGGTGCAAACGAAGTTGGGACCGGAAAAGCAGGACGGATATAGAAATGATCTAGCCTGAAGTATGAAAAATAGGAATTTGATTTTTTTAAAATGCCAAGGGAATCATTAATATCAAATCATGTTTAATTCCAGTATCCGATTCGTCTCGAATCGCACTGCACGCGCTAGGGTATTTTTATACAAACGTTGCTTTTAAATAGGATTTAACAGAAGGCTATTAATCTTCCAGAGTGAGCGTAAAGACAGGTGGAGTGGCGCAGCTAGAGAAAGGGGGCAGGCAGTGCGGCAAGTGATCAAACAATCAGCAACACGCCCTTCCAGAACTCCACTTTAAAACTCGATCTTTTCCTCAACCCCTACATTTGCATTATAGCTTCCAGATACCACCAGTATAAACTGTTCCATCAAAACCCACAGATTTTACGCATTCAATAGTGGCGTTCTTACACTTAGTTGATCCATATAGTCAAAACGATTTTTAAAAAATTCCTAATATAAATTTTACTTTTTGTTTCATTTTGTTTTATTTTATTGGCCACTTGATTCATTTGTGCATATAAAAAGAAAAGAAAATTAATGATCAACGTCAGTGAATGGGGTCATGTATTCAATACGATTTACCATTAAATAAATATGAATACATTTTTTAATTTATTTTTTCATAGGAAATATAAATAATAATTCAAAATTCTTCTTTATGGTGCTTTCTCTTGTCATCGTGACCAATTGCTCAGTTGATGGCGTATTGTTAAACAGCTTGAACTCAGAAAATGTCTAGAAATGTAGTTATGTTTTGCTTTTAAAGAAAGTGATTTTAGGTTCGGATTTTGGGAAGAAACTAAATCATTGGTAGATGCTATTTTGATGTTCATGTCTAAGCTAGCGAAGCGCATATTTGTACAATTTTGGAATCAGAAACATCAAGTGTTATTGTTCTTCGAATAATGACGTACTGTACACTTGTCTGGATATTTTTTTAAATGTTTGACGGCGATGCTGCCCTGAACCTTTGCCCTCTCGTTGCCACCTGTGGCCCCCAGGGTGTAAACTGAGCACTGGTCCTGAAGCCAGGGAAGTCGGACGGAGGAGTAAAATCCGTTGACGCCTGCCCCGCTGGCATTTTTACACTGAGAACTGTTCAAACCTTTCACGTTTTTATACCACACTATTTGAAATTCTCAAATAAAGGAATAGATAAGGGCACATTCTATATTATTTATGTTTATGTTTGTAAACTCAGTAATACTAAGCGCCACTGGCTTGTGTTTATTGTATCCCATGCACTTATGAAGAACATTTTGAAATTGATGAAGAAATTTTCGTAATTTTTAAACCATTCAGTAATTGATACGTGTTTGTTTTTTTGTTTTTTTTATGTATTTCCTCTGCAAGGAGCAAGGAGGGCATATAAACTAAAGAATAAAACAACCCTTAAATCTGGCTTATCTCATTCCTTCAAATGTGCGGGCACAGGGAATAAAAGACGTTTACGTATAGTTAGTCTGCATAAGCAAAAAGTAATTGCCACCAGTTTACCAACTGCATTACAGTGAAAAACCAGTAAGAAAACAAGAAATAAGTGTGTCAGTAGTTATTGATGGATGCTTCATGATTTGAATTAATGAAGGGCGGAAAATATAATGCTAAATAAGTCAAATTTGATTAACTTTTTTTTCTATGCAACACATTTCAAGTTAAATCGTTATGGGCTATAGGTGGGCTAAGTTTCCTCTTACAAATTTATTTTCAGGACATTTTCTTTAACCCGAGTTTTTTATTAATTACATCTAAATCTTACAATAATTTCATTCCAAACTGTTTACTGTCTTTCACTTTACTGTCTCTTTCACTGTGATTTCCGACAGCAAAAACAAATAATTCCGATTTCCATGAAGCTAACCTTTTCCAGTAAAGTATTTAATGAAGTCTTAAATGTGTTACTTCTGTCAAATCAAACAGATTTTTTTACAACAATTTATACAATGGTATGCTAATTTAAACTGAAAATTTCACGAAATTATTTTACTATGTTTGTTTCAGATACAAATAGCCGATTTGAGGATGTTGGATTTTGCCATTGCAAGGACATAATTCGATTTAAACTCCTGATCTTTATGAAAGGTTTTTTCAAGAAGAGTGGTATATCTTTCCGAATCAGTTTTTTAAATGATAGTTACACATTGTTGTCTCCTCGTTTGATGTTCTAAACTGCTTGCTAAGATCGGCTGGAAACTATATAACTATAACCTTCCATATTTGCCTAATAATAATAATAATAATTATAATAATAATTATAATAATAATTATAACATAGGTAGTACAATCAAACATCGTGGAATTGACAGGACGTCGTAATTTTTGCAGGCTTCGTTATCATCATCGTCATTATTATCATTATATACGCATGTCTAACAGGCAACGAGAAAGGTCACACATGGAATATATATATTCCATATATATAAATGTGTATGTTTGGAAGTTAAACGTTGCTAAGCCATTTCGCATGGTAAAGGGTTATTTTAGCTTGAATCAGCTGACCCTGAATTTTCCATTTTTTTGACGCTTTTGCTGTTAGTTTATGAAATGTCAGCTACTTTATATTTATACAACTGTAAAATGTGTTTTGTTAGCGAGATAATGTTAAGGATTTCTGTACGTATACTCTCTTCATTTGAGTTTATAACAGTGTTCGTCCACTTTCTTTCCGCAAGATATAGTAAAACGAACTCATACATCGGGTGCTTGACTTGACAGTGATACTTACGTTATTACTTATCGGTGGGGCTGATGGCCCCAAAGCTATCCTCGTCAAATGTAACCAAACCTTTTTTAATGAACGATCATTTCAATTTTCGCAATTTAAATTAACGAGATATACATCTTGGCCTTCTAATCCCCAGTTAAACTCTCGGTAACCTCTTTCGCACCCTTTCTATCTTTTTCGCATTCTCTTTCGTCCCCCCTCCCTTAGGCACCTTGCCCGTCGCTCCAGCTTTCCACTTTAAAGAGGAATTTTCTGCTCTCGTTAAATGTTATGATTCGCTTTAGTCCCTCCTCGACAGTTTTATTTATTTCAAAACACTCTGCCTTTTGTCTAGAAGCAGCAGTGGTGTAATGGTATTTACACTGCCTCATGTGTTCGGTGAAGAAAGGGAGTGACATTTCCAGTCATTAGGCTGGGGATAGATGCTCGTTAGATAAGAGTTTGAGTGCAGATCACGTTGATGTCGTCTTGTGCCGGACGCGAGATAGTTCTATTTAATTCCCCCTAATTCGGACGTAATCCAGTAGTTAGTAAACACTCCCCCGGTAGCGATGCTGCTTATTTTTATTTGAACACGATTGAGATATTCCACTCCAGGCCTACTCGTTATATCTAGGTGGCAAATCTGTTTGTTTGGAAACCTTGGCTTCTTAATTCTTCTTCGCTAAATGTATGCATTCCATGTTTTGATTAGGTGTGACGCTATAGGACTGGTTCTATTGCAAATAAAAAAACAGCCAATACATGTTTTATAGATTTTCTTGAAATATAGGAGCTGTTGCTGGGTTTATGTTGGTTATATGCCAAACATAACGTAGTTAGACTCTCGTGAGTCCGGGCCACGTGGTGGCAGAAATTAGAGACATCTAAATATACTGGACCTGTTTGTTTTTGTTGGCTAGTTGGAGCAACAGTGAGAGTGTAAACGCATCCAAACATTCTGACAGGGTAGCAAAGATGTTCTCATCAGTTATGTGAGAGCCTCGACTGAATTGTACGCATTTGTCTTTTTTAATCTAAGACTAAGTATAGCGTTACATTATAAAATTGTTACATTATATCTACTTTCTCGAACGGTATTTCATAGATCACATTTTGCTCTCACACAAACAGTTCTATAAAATATGCTGGACTGTTAACGATTGAGATACAGCGCGGTAGGTTCTATCTGCTCTAAATCCGCCTTCTGTAATACATTTTGTGTTAACTGCACTGACATCCACAGTCTTGTTCAATCCCAAAAATGACAGTCATTGACAATCATGACAGCGTGTTCTCGTTTACAAGCGTGTAAATGCAGCTATTGTCTTGAGCATAGCTCTGGTCGAGTCGAGAAACACTGGAACGAAAATAAGAAAAGGCTCCCGAGCCTTTACAGCAAAGCTAATGCGAGACTTTTTAATGAAACCAAAAACTATATATATTATCATTAATAAAAGTTTACCTTTCAAAGTCAAATCTGGCAGTCATCTAAGGTAGTGAATTAATTTTTTTTATTTTTTACAAAGAATATATTTATATTTAGCTAGCAATGAAAGTAGCAACAATGTTGTGTAAATTATTAGTAATAAAAATAAGTACTGTCTTAAATAACCCTAAATCATGATTTGGGCTAACCTACTCTCTCTGTGTCTTATAATATTACAAATACCTGACTCTTCATGAAAATACTGTACAATAATAAACACAATGTGTTCGAGTAAAATAGATAATGGCAAGTCAAGTATCAAGCTGTTTATAGATGCAAACGCCTGTGATTGAACCAGACTAGCGCCCGGAAATCGTGTCTCATCCAGTACAACAGTCTACATTTAGTGGTGCTTGTGGGGGTGAATGAAAACAAACTAGGTCCTTGTGGTGTGTTTCCGTAAACGTTGTGGCGTCGCCCGGTGCGCTGTAGGCTGCCTAAAACTCATAATCACTCATCCATGTGTTTTGTTCGGGCAGTATTCCTCCCCAATAGCCACACCCACAATGGTAAAATACTGCGCGTTCCCTAAATCCATCATCCAATGACCTTAGCGCTGGCCGGCAGCAGGAGCCACACTGAAATAAAACCTCGAGCAAGGCAGTCCTCTGATTAGAACCATCTAGCCAGATATTTCAAAAGCATAGTTACCTGAAAGTCTCATGTAAACAGGACAACACATTATATGACGAACAGCTGGACTCGACAAGCTTATTGCCACTCTTCTGTGTAAAATTGGATAATACAAGGGTATCGTCTACTTCAAACCTTCTCGTCTACGACACAGGTAAATAACTACAAGCTTAAGGAGTAAGTTCCAGTAATAGTTATCTTCATCATAGGCCAACATAAAGTCAGAACTAATCAGCTGAAAGATTTCGATCTATACTGTGGCATGCGATTCAAACGGACGTTGTGGGTGGTGGTCGATCAATACTCCTTGTATTTAGCACTTGGTAAAATAACGTGTCGCCTGAAACTTGCGATAAGTGTCTCGCGGCAAAGTCTTCAATTTTCACTTGAAAAATGGTTAATACGTGCTGGTTCAGTAGAAATGTGTCGGGCAAGCAGAAATAAAAACAGACAATAACATCAAAAATAGCGAGAACTGCGTACATTGTGCCACTATAAACAAAACAAAATGCTTTCAGACACTGCTAAACAGCCTTGGAATGATAGTAATAAACACCTCTGCCAATAGGACACCGTATAATTAAACGGTATTCTAATAAAGAATCCGACATTAACAATTATATTGTGTCCTTTTACAGCTTTTTAAACTGTGCACGCTGGAACACTTTTTCGCCGATCGACACTCTTCACGGACTTAAAACGCAACTAATTTAAAGACAGCGCGGATCTTCCATCGCTTGTACCCAGGCCATTCAATAACAGATCGCGGTGCAATGTCCAACACCATCGGACGAGGTAAAAACAAGCACAAAAAAGCTAATAAATATTTAAATCGCGCATATTTATACTACACAGTTGACTATTGTGAAGTATTGCTAATTTTAGACAAAACACGGTGGCACAATAGACACATAATTGTAGATAGAAATAATACGCAATATACATACATTTACGGTGTACGGCATTATTTGATTATATTCTTAGAGGCCAACAAAATACAGAATACAATGATAATAGCATTAAAATTAATCTGAAGTTATTTTCTCATCGCATTTAGGCAATAATCCGTCCAAAATAGAAAATGACGAAAATTGCACGAAAATATGACGTCAAATATCAAAAAGGATAATAAATTAACCGTAATAGGAATAGGAGTTTAGAATTATTTTGTGAAACGCTCTGTCACCATAATAAATAACAAGGCCTATAATGTGGTAAAATTAACTGACAAGCTAATCTTTTAAATATTTTAGAGATATTATTATTAAAGTAACGGAATGCACGCTGTAACAAATTCTTTAAAAGATCGTTGTGTTACAGCGTTGTTAAAATAACTTGTCTGATAATATAACCTTGAAATGTATTCATGTTGTCTTTATAGCATTGAAATACTTCACTTGTTGTTTGATTTTTTTTTTCCAAACATGCGACTTCAGAATATTTACAAACAGAAAGATTTCATATATGCAATTTCTACAAATTCTAACAACCTTCTTGAGAAATTATAACATTCGTTGATGAATAAATTGGTAACGTTGGAAAGCGATTAAAAGAATGACACCTCAGTAATTTCTCACAAACGCGCGACTTTTAAAACTTGTATTTGCCCCTTGGAGACGCCACAGGATCGCGTTATACGCTGTTATAATCGATGACAAATAACGAACCAAAATATTTCCGTGGGATTATAGTGAATTGTTATAATATTGTGGGAAATAATGAAGCACAAACGTAACACAAAACACCCAACAATACAACACTGAATTAAGGCAAATATTCTACAGTTTACAGTATTATTGGTTAATAATAATAGTGGCCACGGAAAAATACTTATTGAATATCGTTATTTTAAAAATAATTTTAGTATTATGAGGGATTATAATGTGCATTTTTCGTTTTTGTCGACGTAATTGTATTTAAAATTGCTTTATTTCGTGAGTTATTAGTAGATAGTTTGGCATTGACTGCATAGGAAGAAAATAATGAGGGTCGCGATCCCGATTCAACTATTCTTTGACAGAAGACTATTCATTTTTGACAAAAAATATTTTCTTTCCAATAGGTATGCTAAACTATTTTTACATTCATTATACAGTCATACAGTCACTCGCTAGCTGCAGTTCTTTTCATTTTGATTCTAACGTTGCGGAACTGTTTCCTGATATACGGTTTTCGACTTGAATGTTTCAGGTACCCAGTTCATAATATAGGCAATATGTTTTAAAAATATATTTGGATGTAGACTTCCACAAGAAAGTATTTCCCTGACACTTGAATCTATATGTAACAGAAATGCTAAGGATCTGTTCCAATTATCATTCTTAGATTGCATTGTTTAAGTGCAATGTTAAGTAACATAACGCGAAATGTAGTATAAAATATACCTTTAGATACTGAAGACAAACAGTTTCTCGTGTACTGCGAGGCTAGGAAACATGGCTGTAACCTATTAAATGAACATTAATAGATACATTTTTAAGGTAACGTATCACAGTTTTATCAATAGAACAGGCTGGTGGTTTATAGGGGGATATAAAGTGATACTCCATGTAATCATATATTTATAATGTATTTTCAACATTCAAAGGAAGTATCAGATTATTTTATTATTTTTAGAATGTTTTTTCATTGTCGTCTAGAATGTTTGATTAAGAACACGTATTTGAACCTTTACCTAACCTCAGGGTGTATCTTGCCTCTAATTACCTATCAAATATATGTTATCTTACTGCAGAGTATCTAATTATTTCTTTGGTAATTATAGCTGATTTGGAATGGTCGGAAGTCTTAAGAGTAATAAATAAACCAATTGAATTGAACGAATTCAACTGGCTGACTCACAATAAGCGACGTTGAACCCTGGGGTTGAGAACAATTGTATGACAATTCAACAATGCGGGTGGTAAATGTTTCAGAAAAGATGGTTTTATTACAGCTTTTACTTTCCCGACAAATACTGTTTATTGGGGGGCTTTTCTTATAAGCTAATTGGAAGTTCATTAGGTGAACTGAAAAACGAATGGGTTCAGGTCAGTATTTGTCGTTTTAATTACTAGTGTGATTGATCTGTAATTGACTTTGTCGACGAGTCTGAGATTCTTGTTTACGTTTTGAAAACGGAACCTCGTCTCCATTTCTGGTCTGCCCCGATCTCCCGAAACAAATCCGATAGTTTCTACATCATCTTATACCCCAGTCCTGTCGTTCTTCTAGCTTTATTATTTTGTTGAAGTTATACACTAGGTATTTTGATTGAAATTTGACATTTATTTCGGACAACACTTCACCCGAGACCACTTCTACTTTGTTTAAGACCGCAGAGTTCAAGTCCTGTAAATCTATGATTATGTCTATGGTTATGCTGTTTAATTGACCGTAAATGTGTCCTATATAAACTTTTGAGATTTAAGTTTTAATATTTAAAATGAGAAATATATTTCCATGTTGTCCAGGGTGATGTGTTCGTGTGAACACATTTGTGTGCTGATACTAAAGGCCTATACTAACTTATTTTATGTAGTTTAATTTAAGAGTCACCATATTGATTGCGTTTTATGGGTAGCCAAATGAAGACTAACAACCTGTTAATCACATTCCATTTAATTGTAGCCTATATAATAGTGTTTTGTCTTTTTCTTTTCTACTAATAAAAAATTAAACGCTATTTAATACAGCCATGTAAAGCGGATGGCTAGAGTTTTGGCTAGGGCTCAGCCTTCCCTTTGTATGTGAACTTGATAACTTAGGCTTGGTTTGTGTGCTTTTTTATTTATTTATTCTACTTTATGTTGAAGTCTTGCGATTCCCGACCGCATTTACAGAATTCACCGCTCGAGACTGTAGTTAACATACACACAGTGAATACAGAAACAAGTCATGAAGACCTCGACAGTTTAGATGCCCGCTTTCTCCCCGTTAACACTCAACAAAACAGAGAAGTGTCCAAAAGAAACATATTATTGCACGTTTAGGAAATCATATTATTATAACCAATTACATACTTATTATTGTTATTATTAGGCTAGTATTAGTATTATTATTATGTTTTTGTTGTTGTTGCTCTCCTGGCAGTAGCCTAATATGGGTTGCAGAGGTATTAGTTTAATGAACATTCCTGGGGACAAGATCAATAATGACAGTTGGTTTTAAAGTAGGCCATATCGTTTTCGTGATGTGTTACCCCTGTTAATGCCATTAGCTTTAGTCAATGACGCTCCAAGAGTTAACTTGGTTACTTGTGACAGAAATCGTTTGACTTCACGCACTGTTCGTGTCAAATAGCCTCTTCCGAAAGAACAACTGACAAACAGGATCGTGCTTTACAACATTGACAGAATAAAACGGTTCCCATGAGTATTGTCTGAACTATACCACTTATAAGAATAGGAACAAGACAAATATTTAGCAACTAGACATACAATAAAAGCCTGGTCTTTATGTGCATACCACGCTTTTAAAGGTCTTGATTTGAAAAAAATTGAAGGGAATTTTATTTAAAGATCAAGTCCCATTATGACTACACAGGTCACCAGAGCGTACAACGAAACTATGTTAAATCGTTTTTGACTCTTAAAACATTTATACTTTATTTATAACACACAATGTGTGGTTTTGGTTACACGGGTTTTGGTAAATATTTATAGTTTGACGAAAATCATTTCAAATTAATATAGTCATAAAATTAGGCCAATGTCGTTTCACATTTTGCGCAATTGTGGGGGTTAAGTAACATTAATTTATTAAGGCGGTATTACGGCGGTATAACTTTTAAAAACTGCAAAATATAATACACTGAGATGGAGCTTTAAAGAATGGTACTCAAATGAAAACCAATGTAGACAATTTTCTATTCAATTTCTTACATATAGTTTCCTAAATATCTTAATTTCGGTGTCCGGCGAACTCAAGTCACTTTTATTAATTCTGTACGCAGACTGGAATGTCGAATATGTATTACGAAAACTTGTGTACAATACCACCAAACCACTAGAATCGGTGCGCTTTTGTGTGTGCGTGCGTGAGTTTGTTTGATTCCCCCGGGCCTGCCCATTTTCAATATCCTCTTGACTGGTGGAGCTTGGCGAGGGGATTCTTTCTTCGCTAGCGCGGTTAATAGCACTCGCCAGCCCCGCTTCCTCCGAATGCCGTTTGAAGTGGAAATGAAAGCAAGGGCAGGTTAAGAAAAGAGGGAGAGGAAACAGGCTGCTGAATTGGTTAAATTAAAACCAAGGGGATGCTTAGCGAGTCACTGATGCAGACCAAAGAAAGGCAGTGGTCACATTTCCCAATCGGTTTAGATTTTCTTTTAAACTCTATATGTATCTAAATATGTATATCTAAATGTATCTAAATGTAACTAAAATAAGAAGAATAGTAAATAATATGATCTATATTAACAACCATATACGCGAGCTAATACATCTAAAAAGCTTAATTTAATTTTCTGTAGTCGTAAAATATTCATTTTGACAGGTGGTGTATTTCACGATAATAATTTGCTCAAATTCCATTCGAGCTTGAAAAAATTATTATTCAAATGTACCCAATAATATAGCAGTTCGGCCAGTTCAAAAGTTTTTAAAATGAGTTTGTTAAACACATTGATGACCTTGACTGGACTGGACTACTCAAAGTTATCATTATAGGCATTATAAGTCTTTTTATCTTTGTAAGTTTTTTTTTAACATATTCTTGATTTTGCATTATCTGACCCCAGATTCACACTTAAAAATCAAACCAAAAATTACAAATTATAAATCACGAGGTGACATCCTACCCATACACTGCAGTGCATATTTTTCTGACCGTTAATAATAGAACGGTGTCGGTTTTGAATAAGTTGATGTTCCCGAAAGAGACTATAAACTGCAGGTTTCATTTCAAACCAAAAATCTATATTTTTGTCACGGTATTAAGAGGTATATTAACGCTTAACTATGAATTACAATTGTTATACTTAATACGGTTAAGTTCCTATGTCTCAAAAAGAGAAACATGTTGAGTACAAAGTTCAGAAACCGAATTAGCTTTGAAACTTAATTTTTCACTCGAAGCAGCGGGGACACTGGTTA
The DNA here is from genome assembly GCA_025775045.1 of Hiodon tergisus. NCBI lineage: Eukaryota > Metazoa > Chordata > Actinopteri > Hiodontiformes > Hiodontidae > Hiodon > Hiodon tergisus. Next base: position 1,455,097 of record JAOVYW010000093.1, on the reverse strand, counting down.
GGTGGCTTGCGGGAGCTATAACCACCCCAAAATTTGATTTAGCACTCGCCCCCTGTCTTGACCTAGCCATACCTCCCATTACAAAGGTCAAACTTTTAAATGTATTTTATTAGTGGCAGTAGTACTGTTATATGATAGTGTTGCGTTAATCCACACACATCTGTACTTTTTAATGGTGACGGCAACTAGGCGACGCTCGACAGCTGCAGGAAAAATACGTAATGCTCGATAAACATAAGCGATAAACATAAGCACAATCACGCAGCTCGTCTAACGACGACTTAGGCTGAAGTTCTGAGTGAAACTTCTCGGCATTAAGTTCAATCTTTGTATAGTGCTTGTTTTATATTGTTTTCTTTGCGTGTGCAAATATTTTCCAATTTACCGTACTTTCTTCAAATTAAAGTAAATATGTTACATTAACCTTTTTTTAGTTATAATATAGATTTAGTATTAGTCAGTGTTATACGTGTATTTGTTCTCTTAATTGTTTTTCCTAAAGATTTTCTGTAAATACGTGTTACACGAGCGAGCTGGTTAAATTAAAGCCATATCTTTCTGTAGTTTTATTCGCTTTTTGATGATGATACACGTTAACGTGCATATTGTATAAACAAATAAAAAGTATATCAATAACTGTGCCCGCAAGATATATAAAATAAGAGGCAGGCGCCACCCCTGTTCACCTCAAACACATTTAAAGCTAATGCTAAAAAAAAACTGTGATAATACTGTCAGATTTCCTATACCTTTTCAATAATTTGATAACCAAATGCAATAGATCGATTGCAGTCAGTTCTAAAACACACGTGTGTTTATATAAGCAAACATACTTTCTGCCCTTCCGGCCAATACTGATTGAGTGTTTGCAATTCTGGAGGAGTGCACTACATTTGCTTTGTCGAATTCAGGCATGCAAACTTTGCGGCTGAAATCCCTGCCTTCTGTGTCCCCATAGGAAGCCTGGAACACGGAATCTAAAGATCAGAGCTGGAACACAGAACCTATAGAATGTGGAAGACATGCACAGAGCTGTCTAGACCTGAGGCTGTCAAAATACTAGCTAGATACGACATGATTGGTCAGTCACCTCTTCAATCACTCTTTCAAAATTATGACACTTTCTTTTCTAGGTATTTTTAAAAATCTCTTGTTTAGAACAAGGTATCTCCATGTTTGTTTAATTTACTTAAATGGTTCAATTCAATGATGTGGTGAAAAAAATATGTCATTCAAGACAGAACTAAACAAAGAGGTGCATTTGTGGAGCTTTGTAAACAGCTGTAGTAATTTCAAACAACAACGTATACTGTTCAAATGTATCAGTCATCCTAAATTTCAAACACTCAAAAACCACAGTGTGGAGTGCAAGTAGTACCTGTATTTTGCTGCGCTGTCGTAACATAAATATCAACTAGAGTGAGCTCATATCTTAACATTCGTCTCCAAATGTTAGTTATGGATGTTGGTATCAGCAAGAAGTTAAATAGGGTTTTCGGTTGGTTTGACGAAAAATAAAAAGGAGATTTACCTTAACCATCTTATGTAGCAGGAGCCTGAAGTTAGCGCATAGGAGGATTCCCTTTGAAAGACCTATCACTGAAAATAACATCCACCACATGGCTTGGTGGGTTTAGTGCATCTTCAATTAAATTGTCAACAGCTTCAAGTCCCAGGGAATCGTAAAGTTTTGATAAACTTATGAGCATTGTACGGGTTGGTTTTTATTAGTATTAGTGTTTTAGTTTTATTATTATCTGTTTGTGTCCAGAAGTGGTTTTCTATCTGACACTAAAATTCTTATCTATTCATAGACTGTTATAGCTCTAGTGTGCTTCTGGACACTTCAATCTCTGTTTCATAAACTTTTGTGTATTAGGCTACTATGTTTTAATACTGTGTTAACAAAACTAAATCACTCTGAGAAAAAAGCCAACAGCTCAAAATTAAATTTAAATATAGCATTTTTATAGAGTGTAGACTATGTAGTTTGTAAATTATGGCAATATTTTAAATGTGGCAAAACATTGCTTACTGGTTGGCATTTGTTAATTAAAAGCAAACATCATGCTGGCTAGACTGAATGCCCCTCTTAGCCAATGTAAATAATGTAGTTTAATCACAATCATTGACTTTTGGTCTTTGTTTGTGTGTGTATGTGTGTATGTGTGTGTGTGTGTGTGTGTGTGAGAGAGAGAGAGAGAGAGAGAGTTTTGGCCCACAACATTTATTTTGACCATCCTCCCCTCCTCACCCAGGTCATGGCGGCCTTAACCAACTAGGCGGCATGTTTGTAAACGGACGGCCCCTCCCGGAGGTGATCCGGCAGCGGATCGTGGACATGGCCCACCAGGGCGTGCGCCCCTGCGACATCTCCCGTCAGCTGCGTGTGAGCCACGGCTGCGTGAGCAAGATCCTGGGCCGGTGAGCCGTCACCACTGACACTATCACAGTCACTGTCACAGTCACTGTCACTGTCACTGTCACTGTCACTGTCACTGTCACAGCACTGTCCCTGTCACTGTCACTGACACTATCACAGCCACTGTCACTTTCACAGTCACTGTCACAGCCACAGTCACAGCCACAGCCACAGTCACTGTCATTGTCACAGCACTGTCCCTGTCACTGACACTATCACAGCCACTGTCACTTTCACAGTCACTGTCACAGCCACAGTCACTGTCACTGCAACAGTCACTGACACTATCACAGTCAGTCACAGCCGCTGTCACAGCCACTATCACTATCACAGCCACAGTCACTGTAACTGTCACTGCAACAGCCACAGTCACTGACACTGTCACAACACAGTCACTGTCACTGTCACAGCCACAGCCACTGTCACTGTCACTGTCACTGTCACTGTCACTGTCACTGTCACTGTTACTTTCACAGTCACTGTAACTGTCACAGCACTGTCACTGCCACAGTCACTGTCACTGTCACAGTACTGTTACTGCCACAGCCATAGCCATAGCCATAGCCATAGCCACAGCCACAGCCACAGTCACTGTCACTGTCACAGTACTGTCACAGCCACAGCCGTAGCCATAGCCACAGTCACTGTCACTGTCACTGTCACTGTCACTGCCACTACCACAGCCACAGTCACTGTCACTGTCACAGCACTGTCACTGCCACTGCAACAGTCATTGTCATTGCACCATTACTGTTAGTCACTGTTACTGTCAGTTACTGTCACTGCACCATTACTGTCACTGCACCATTACTGTCACTGCAACAGTCATTGTCACTGTACTGTTACTTTCACAGTCACTGTAACTGTCCAAGCACTGTCACTGTCACTGCAACAGCCATTTTCACAGCACTGTTACTGTCACAGCACTCACTGTTATTATCCCAGCACAGTCACTGCCGCTGCCACAGTCATTATCATGGCACTGTCCCTGCAACAGCCACTGTTGGCCTAGACAAAGTCACTGTCACAGACATTGCACTGCATCCTTGACTAGAATATTTAACGCCAATCGCTTAATTTCTCAATGGTCATATGTAGAAGGTGCAACACTGCTAGCTATGGAAGTGGAACTCAATAAGTCTGCTAAGAAACCCAATAATATACTGATTAAGAAGTCCACTGCTGTACACATAACCATCTATATAAACCACTTTTCAAAATGATCTATCAGCTACACATTGATGCTGTACACTGCACGATAGTTTACATGTTTACTGCATCATTCGTGTCCACTAAAAACAGTGCACTCACCGACAGCACTCTGTAATGCACTGTAACAGCAGTAGCTGTAATGCATTGACATCAAGAAAGAAGAAAGAAAAGCAGATTAACCCTCGACTGACTCCTCCTCCCCCTCCCCACCTCTTTTCTGCAGGTACTACGAGACAGGCAGTATCAAGCCGGGGGTGATTGGTGGCTCCAAGCCCAAAGTGGCCACTCCCAAAGTGGTGGATAAGATTGCGGAGTACAAGCGACAAAACCCAACCATGTTTGCCTGGGAGATCAGGGATCGGCTGCTGGCCGAGGGGGTGTGTGACAGTGATTCGGTGCCCAGTGTCAGCTCCATCAACAGGTACTGAACCCAGCCGGGTACGCTCATCATGCAATGGTCACCCAAAAATACACTGCACAATACTGTGATAGATTGTAGCAAAATGGACACAATACATACATAAACATAGCTTGTAGATTAAAAAGATACTAAATATTTACATTGTTATACAATAAATACAACAAAATATGTAAGTAATAATAATAAAATCCAGCAGTATCTGCTGCAATTCTATAATTAGAAATAAGTGGCCTATTGTCTTCACCGAGGTTACTTTGTGAGTTCTTATCCAGCTGCAGAGGAAAATGATTAGACCGATCTCATTTATAAATGTACTGGTATGTGAATTTGTAAATTAAATAGAATGTAATTGAACTGATCACTGTGCAAATTAGTTTGTACCCGATCCATGCCCCTCCATGTACAGGTGAGGGCTTTAGCTCGGTATCGGTGTTGTGTGAATGGGTAGAGCTTGAAAACTGTGTCTCTGCCATGCAGGATCATCAGGACCAAAGTGCAGCAGCCTTTCAACCTGCCCCTGGATGGAAAAGGCCTCAGTCCAGGACAAACCCTCAGTGAGTCTCTCAGCCCTCTTTCTTACTCTCTCTGTTCACCTCAGAAGTGCTTTACTGGTACAAGGTACCGTTTGTATATCCATATAATGTATCACTGTATCAAGAAAAAACTAAGTTATTGCAATCAAAGTAACAAAGAAGAGAATTATCATTAGCAATGCATTATCAAAATGGCAATCCCAATTTGGGAGAAAACACAAAAATAATTGGCATTTCCAAATAAATTTAGAAAATGATCCAGCTACAAAACCGTCTCTTTCAGTAAGGTTCAATAACTCAATCGTCCGGCAAGTTTAACAGTCAAGTGGTTAACAGTCCATGCCGAATGTGGCTGTGTTGGGCGTAATCGAGTGATAATGACGGCGGTCTCCGCTTCTCAGTCCCCAGCTCTGCTGTCACACCCCCCGAGTCGCCCCAGTCGGACTCTCTGGGCTCCACCTACTCCATCAGTGGGTTGTTGGGAATCCCGCAGCCTGCTGTCGAGAGCAAGAGGAACCACGACGACAGTGAGCCTCTCTCTCTCTCTCTCTCTATCTCCCTCTCACTCCCTCTCTCTCTCCCTCACTCTCTCTCTCCCTCTCTCCCTCTCTCACTCACTCCCTCTCTCTCTCCCCCTCTCTCTCTCTCTCTCACTCACTCCCTCTCTCTCTCTCCCCCTCTCTCTCTCCCTCTCTCTCTCTCCCCCTCTCTCTCTC
>JAOVYW010000093.1:1436205-1449348 GCA_025775045.1 Hiodon tergisus | reverse complement strand
CTCTCTCTCTCTCACTCACTCCCTCTCTCTCTCTCCCCCTCTCTCTCTCCCTCTCTCTCTCTCCCCCTCTCTCTCTCCCTCTCTCTCTCTCCCCCTCTCTCTCCCTCTCCCTCTCTCTCTGGCTCTCTCCAACTCCACAGTTACCAGTGTCAGCCAATTTAGCTTTGTTCTCTGTCAGAAGGGCAATGCTTGTGCATGCAGCACGTGGCCCATTGCGACCCAACAGAGAATGCTGCAGAGCCTTGCTGATGGCTCTCCTGAATGACGATTCACGTATCATGTATTCTGCTGTAGTCCGTTCTCTAAAAACCCACAACACAACTCTAACCCCCCATCCCTAAGGTGACCAGGAGAGCTGTCGGCATAGTGTGGACTCTCAGGGCAGCGGGGGCATTCCACGGAAGCAGCTGCGTCCCGACCACTTCGCCCCTCAGCATGTGGACTGCGGCTTCGAGCGCCACCACTACCCCCCCAGCACCTTCGCCTCCCCTGGGGCTGGGAAGACTGAGCAGGTGAGAAAGAGGAAGAGGGTCCGTGTCAGTCCTTTCATACTCACTGACACCTAACCACAGACATAACCCCACAATCAGGTGTTGCCAAGTGGGATCTGTATTGTTTTTTTCAAATACCTCCAATGAGGTTTTGTTGGTCTCAAGCTTCTGTTTGCTTTTCGCAAGTGTCCTCTTGGGACAGGCCCCACTGACAACGACGGCTGTAGGCTTTTTGTCAGCTGTGATGCATGTAGGGTAGCACCCTAGCTCTGTGTGGTGCCACTGCCATGCGGTGTGTAGTGCTGACCCACACTCTCTCCCAATGTCTCCCTGGCAGGCTTTGTATCCCCTCTCACTCATCAGTGGCAGCCCGGAGGACGGGAAAACCAACAGGTCGACGCCCAGTGCCGCCATTGGCCGAAACCTGTCTGCGCCACAGGGCTATGCAGTGGTGGCAGGTGAGCAACAGAAGAGCCAGACAGGCTCTCGGTTACCGGGGAAGTCACGTAAAGATCAGGCAGGCTCTCGGTTACCGGGGAAGTCACGTAAAGGTCAGGCAGGCTCTCGGTTACCGGGGAAGTCACGTAAAGGCCAGGCAGGCTCTCAGTTACCGGGGATGTCACATAAAGGCCAGGCAGGCTCTCGGTTATCTGGGAAGTCACGTATAGGTCAGGCAGGCTCTCGGTTACCGGGGAAGTCACGTAAAGCGCAGGCAGGCTCTCGGTTACCGGGGAAGTCACATAAAGGCCAGGCAGGCTCTCGGTTACCAGAGAAGTCACGTAAAGCGCAGGCAGGCTCTCGGTTACCAGGGAAGTCACGTATAGGCCTGGCAGGCTCTCAGTTACCGGGGAAGTCACGTAAAGCGCAGCGGTGCAGCTGCGTTAAAACTTGAAAACTGGTCCCGTTTCCTGTCTCGTGGCCTACAAAGCCCAATCAAGGTTTCATTTAAATGCTTTTAGACATCCTTCCGAGGCTGTTAACATCAAATCAAAAGACGCTATGTCTCCCATTTGCCCGTTTGTTTCTAAATGCATAAGTCAACATTGAAACATTTGCTGTTTTTCATTAGTCCTTTCATAATTCCTCAGTTTCATTTATTCCATTTATTTCTCACCCACCCTGCCCTCCATGCCTCATCAGACCCCCTACAGTCCCTCCCACTCTGTCTGAAACAGGAAATGTCCCCAGAGGTGACCAGCTCCAGCCCCTCCCCGAACACTCTGCCAAACTCTGCGTTCCTGGAGCTTCAGCCAATCCCGGCTTCTATTTCTGTCAGTAGCAGTTGTGGTGGCTCCTCCCATTTCTCTCATGCCTTCAATTCATTCTCCCATCATGGCCCGGTATATGGGCAGTTCAGCAGCCAGTCTCTTATAGCAGGTAAATGAGCTTGTAGCTACATGACGTTCCTTTCTTTTATACCACGCTGACCACAGCAGGTGTACTATCTCACCCCCTGACTCACCAAATTCATTTGACCATTCATAAACCTGCAACAGCCTTTGACAGACTTCCATTTAATTTGCCACTAAATATACATTGTTTTCTGACAGTTCAAAGACAGAAGCAACGATAAATAAAATTTGAACGTATGAAAGAATGTAAAAACAAACAGAATGTAAAATAGAATCCTCGGGGCACTTTGATTACTCATACTTAAGTACGCTGAGGATCCAGCGCGATTTCGTTTACAGAAAATGAAAATCTCGTCGGGAATATTGAAAATATCAAAATATCATATACCAATATGGGTGGATGGCTGCTTTCTCTAATTTGTCCTCATTAATCAGGGAAACGCACTGATGGACCATCGCGTTAGTGAGTGAAATAAAACGACGCATGCTTGGAGAGGATGAAAGGCTAACCGGATGGCATATTTAACCAGTCTCTTTGTGCAGACAAGCTGTGGGGGTGAAAGGGGCTCACGGCGCCTTCATTGTCATTGCAGGGCGGGATATGGTGAACTCCACGCTCCCCGGCTACCCTCCTCACATTCCGGCCGGCGGTCAGACGGGTTACTCATCCTCTGCCATCACAGGCATGGTGGCCGGTAAGGACTTGTAGATCCTATAAAGCAGAACACCTAATCGTAGACCTACCCAGTGTTCCGTAAGGAATGGCCAGAAGTTAATTGTTGCTTTTTATATGTGATACAAAACTCAGAAATGAGTTGTTCCTCTTAAGGGTGGTACGGGAGAACATAATGTGTACATGCGACCAAATCCCAAATTAGTGTCGAATCACTATACGTTACATATTTGCAATTTGCAAGGTGCTTCATTTTATATCAGATTATCAGTTTTTCCATGCAGTATTACAGCCCTAAAATGTTGAGGTATCAAGCCAGACTGTTTCAACTATGTCTGTCAGCTATCACAGCTCTAAACACATTGGAAATATTTGGCAGGGCAACAGAAAATCCCCAACTAGCATGGCCAAGTCTGGCCAAGTCTGGTCAAGTCTGGTCCGTCTTACCCTAGTATATAAAAGAATAGTGAAAAATAAGGTTGCGACAAAGAGCGATAATGACTTCCAAACAAGACAAACATAAAATAACATTACGGAAAGGCCCCAAAGAGAGCTGGTAAACGGGCAGAGAAGACAACATGGCCGGGGAGAGGCAGGCATGGGAGGAAAGCTATGCGATTAACAGAAGGGAGAAGCAGGTTAATGAGTAGCTTGCTCCACTGGTGAACTGCGCCAGCCATGGAAGCACGAGGAACAGGCTGAGGGTTCCGCCCTGCTGCCCACACCCCCACGCCACTCTGTTGACCACTCATCGCCATGGGAACTGTGGGGCCCTTGCGAGGGGGAGATGGAGGGGGGCTGGCAGAGTGGGCCTGCGTAGTGAGAAAGAGGAAGAGGGTTTTTGTGATGTGTGTGGTGTGATGTGCCTTTTCTTATTTGAAGTCTGCCCTTCGAAGCGCGAAATGAGAGATCCTGATTTATTATATTTTTCTGGTGGGCCGGCTGTGAGGAAGCGTTCATACACAATTACTCACAGGGAGGGGGGGGGGCTCAGGGCGAGAAGGAGATTCAATCCTGTCGGCATAATTACCAATTAAATATTGGAATGTTTAAACAGTAAAAAAAGAGGGGGATGGGAGAATGAAAGGCTAAATGAGGAAGTGAGGAATGGAGGGGAGAGAAGGGGGTTGGGTGGGTGGAGAGGGGGGGCTGAACGCTAAAGAAAGGACGCGGAGACTAACTGTACGAATCAATGAGCCGTGGGATTTTACCCCCCTCAAGCCATACACCTGGCCAGGCGATTAATGGTTTACCAGCCGCCCAAACCGTTTGTGAATTATGTGCTAAGACCAGCCAGATGATGGCAAGCGCTCAAAACGAAAAAACACCCTCAAAACGAAAAACGCACATTCTAGAGTAGACTGAACCTAAAATCGACCCGACAAACACACCTAGGCACAGAGGCAACCCATGGGTGGCCACTGTACATGGGCAAACAACCATCTCAGCAGTCAAACCACCGAACAGGGCAGCAGTGTGATCCATTGGTTAAGGACTCAGCTATATAACCAGACAGGTGTGGGTTCCATTCCCAACAATGCTAATGTACTCTTAGGCAAAAGGCTTCACCTGAACTGCTTCAGTAAAAATCCCAAACTATAGATGCTGCTGGATGTCTTCAGAGTGATTTTACTGCTCAGTTACAGTGCCTGAGCTGGACTTTGGTTACAATATGCTGATACTGACTAATGCCAGATTTATGTGTCTAATCATCTTAACAAAAGTGTCACCTCTGGGTTTACAGCGCCACTGTCTGTCTTTGTGTGTGTGTGTATGTGTTCTGTCAGGCACACCGAGGTGTGCAAGTGAGCATGAAACATTGATGTCTGTGTTTTTTGTTTTTTTTTATCGATTCCCTACAGGTACAGATTACACTGGGCAAGCCTACACTCCTTCCCCCTACACCTCCTACAGTGAGGCGTGGCGGTTTACCAACTCCAGCATCCTCGGTGAGGCCGGTGATGAGTTATTTAAAAAAACCCAAGCTGGTAGCTCTCCCTGGCCAATGAGCCTGCAGATGAGAATGAATTCTGCATGAGTTAAAACCCTGCCACTGAAAACAAAGCAAATGTATGATAGGTTTGGGTTCTCAAAAACCAGGTACATGAAATTCTGGAAGGCAGAAACCAGGCTTATGTGGCTTAGTCCTCCCCTAAGTTCTCCTAGCTCCATCAGTAATGCAAAACAACTGCAACAGACTCAGAGACCTGTGAAAGGCTCTGTGATAAGACACCCGGCTTGGGTCACATGTCACCTGTTCGAGGAAACAAACAGCTGCCGGGAGAACTTTGCTCAGGAAGGACACTGACGATTGCTAGACTTTTCTGCGGCACTGCAGCATCCACCTTGGGGCCTGCAGTTACGTCCCAGTGTTTCCAGTGGAGCCTTTTTTATCATCACAGTTGAGAAAGGTGACCACAGGGCACAGGTAGAACAAGCACTTATGGCACTTATCATTGCCTTGAAAAGTTATTTAAACAAAGATGTGCAATAGTGTGAGTCACACTAAAGCTTAACCTCAATCTCCATTAATACTCCTTAAAATGTGGATTGTTGATTGAATTATTCTTAATTAAATATTTGACCTACCTCTTTGTTTATGCGTGTGTGTGCATGGGCTGGGTCTGGAGCTGGAGTTAGTGGTTGTTGTTTACCAGGACCACATAAATTAGTTGCATCAAAAAATGATTACACGTGTAATGAAAACATTAATTTAATTTTTAGTATTTAATATTAAAGCATCACACCATGAAATGATAAGAGAACCAAACTAAAATATTAATATGTATTTGTTGCCCCCTGCAGGTTCGCCCTATTACTACAGCTCCGCAACACGCACCGCGCCCCCGACCACTGCTGCCTATGATCACCTCTAGTAATCTTCGTCTTTACACCGGCAGCTTCCTCCGAGAAAGTTCCGCCCAAAGTGGTGCCCGAAATTGAAGCACCAGACTCAACAGGATTCAATAACACCAAAAGTATTTATTTTTAGCCGATTTCCCAGATCCAGAGTGACTCCCAGTCTTAGGTCAGATACATTCTGCCGTTTTAGTTTCTCAAAGTACCTCACACAAAAATGTCTAACTAGTTTCTACCTGGCACTTGACAAATGATCCCGTAATACAGAGTCTTTTACTGTCTTCTAGCTTTTGGCATGATGTTGTTTATTTCTTTTACAAGATTGTTAGTGTCTGTCAAGAGTTTGCAATACTGTCTTGATGACTGGTGCCATGGTAACAAGATAAACTGGGAGCCCATGGTAATTAGTCAGCCTTGGGTTCTCCTGGCATTAATATGATTCTGTTTATAGTCATAGTAATCAGAATGACATGGTTCATGCCTGCATTTGGGAGGTTACTGTTAAAGAGTTTATTTTTCTCCAAAGACATTGGTTAGGAAATGTGCTTGTTTTAATGCCTAGGATGTGTAGCATCTTCGTCAAAAGTAGTCGAGTCTCTTAAACCCTTAGGAAGGTGGTCACAGTGCCATAGGCCATTTAAAACTTAAAGCACAACCAAATTTAGGTGAGACTAGCAAGTAACGACCGTTAGCACGCCCCATACCAGGACTGGCAATCCCAGTTTTTGAGTCTTCCTGCATTTTAAAGACACATTTCAATTAACAAGTGAGGAGACTCACGGCCCAAGCAGTGACCTCAATCAAAAAATGAAGAGGTGCGGAAGTACAAAAACCAGCACACCCTGTGGCCCTGTCGAGAAATGTCGTTTCAGCCACAGCCTGAATGACAGATAAAACAGACCACAACGTTTTGTACACATTTTTTGCACAAAGGAGGCTTGCTACGTGAAAAGTGGTTTTTACGCTCTTTTTTTAGTATGTATATAGCATACGTTGCAAAATGTTCTAAGGAAGACGAACAGATTTAAAAATAAGAACATTTTGGGTCAGTAATAGTGTGGACAAATGGGATAAAATATGCAAGAAACAAAATCCTTTTTTGTCAAAAATATTACAATTTTTTGCCTTCTATGAGGATGTTCTGAATATGCTGTCATGCTAATGTTTCATAAGACCTCTCCATTTGTTTTTCTTATATTGTTATTAATATTATTAAGAATGTAAATAAGCTATTTCTAAAGAATTATTTTAATTAAATAAAGCATGACAATGTAATTAGACTTTGTTTATTTATTTTTTACTGTGTCTGTCTCTACCTTCACAATGATAATCCAAAATTGTGCTGCTGAAACTCTTTGCTGGCTGTGTGCTTCCAGAGTAAAGAAAGTTGAAACCTGCCTTGCTCTCATCATCGTTTGCAGATATTATTCGTTGCTGGATTCCAGTTATAGTGGTGAGGCTAAACACCATCTTAAAGAGAAGACTTTCCACTTCCATCTTCTCCATGGTGGTCAATTGACCCCCTGTTGTGGCACCTCAAGTATGAGGAACCTGTGCATTACCTGTCCAGTACCATTTGGATAAATGGAAAAGGGATTTGTTTTTGTTCTTGTGAACAGAGACTTTTATGAGGATCAGAGGTCAAGTCACTGTGCCGTTGCTATCAGAAACCACACGTTTGTTGTTGCAGTGAGATACTGTATCGTTTTGGAAAGAGGCTTAGCTCAAATTAACCATGACGGTTTTTTGGAGATTAACTTTGTCTCCTAATGACATTGTGATCATCAGGTACATCAACATCAAATGACTGAATAAATAAAATAAACCACTAAAGTTGTAGACCAAAAAATTATAACATTCATAAATAAACTTTCCTTATCACCAATGTATTGATTTTGTTACAAACACCTCATATTGTATAGAACAACTACCTACAAAAATTATTAAGTCTGAGTAGAACTTGGGTATCAAACTGCTTGTATTTCAAAGGCTATGCATTCAACATTCAAATCCATTTGTTCACTAACTTCCGGTTACTAATAACAATTAATAAAGTTCAATTTACTTGTTATTTCAAAAATAAGTTAAAAATAAAATGGCTTCCATTACCAGTATTCTGCATTGGTCAGCAGTCAAGGAAACCACAATTCTGTAGAGATAGTCAGATTCATTAGCTGGTTGGAGTAGGCTACATGCTCGGTAGTAACGTTGTTGTTAATGCCTAAGAAATGCCACATAGTCTGGTATAAAGACAGATAGATACAAATTTAGTTTGTTTACATGTTTTACTGAAAAACTACTCAACACATCCATTTTTCTTAACCTGTCTTCAGATCAATATTACAGCAGTCGTTTAATGTTTTCTTTATAATAACTCGAATGATTATGGCAGAAGTTAAAGGTCTACATCTAACTTTATGATTGTAACATTTTTTCCGACGTCGGAAATTGAGAAACTGAGAACAAAATTTGGAAATTATGGATGGGACTTACTTGATACCATTCTATAATGTTATTCTGTTAACGTTAAATTCACTCGTTTTGTTACCCGTTAACGGTCTCTAAAGAAAGTTTATACACTGGTAGGTGTGTAGTGTCGGCTATGAATCTAAATAAACGCCTCATCCGCAGTTTGAAAATACGGTAAATTTCTTACAAAACGTTATTACATTAGAAAAAGATCCGGCGTGTAATACATTTTCTACAAATGCTTTGATTACACTGAAAAGTATTGCATATTCGGGGACACAGTGAAGGTCCTTTTCATGGCACAACGGACTCATCAGGACTCTAACGTCGCGTCATTCAATGATTCACATCATATGATTCTGAATCGTGAACAGACGACAGAATTTTTATATTGAAAGATAAAGATTAATACGAATTTAATAAAGTTATTAGCCGTGGATGCTTTCAGACAAACGTGCATTCATTATAAAGGTAGTGTTTTAAATAGCAGGCCTAACGACGGTAGCCTACTGCTCTGGCATCCAGTGGCATATTTTCTACAAGTCAGCAGTTTAACAGCGAAAGAAGAGGACAAAAGCAATGATCCTAGAAACACGCGCATCTGTTTAATTTCCTTTTTTATTTTCTGCACCATGTCGTTTTATTTGCAATTATTTCCCCCCATTCCCGGACTTATTAGTACACCGCCTTAACGAGGCTACGGTTCGACGATGCCACTGCCCACCTGGACCCACCAGCCGGATTGCGCATGGCTTGATGGATGGCCTTTCTTCACGGCGAAACGAGGCAAAATACCACCTTAAAACGACAAAAGGAGCGAAATGAGAAAATAACTAGAACAATTTGTCTATTTTTACGCACGAACTTTGACATTAACAGTTATGCACAACTATCATATTAATATAGCTATCGTATTTGTTAAAAATAAAATACCACCAAATTAAACATTTGTTCTCGTGGATTTAAAATTGAAAATACGTTTTTAATAAAATAATAAAACAAGGTATGCTTTTTTTCTCGAAAGCTTATAAAATAAAAATAAAATTGCGGGTTAGGATATGTAATCGGTTCGTAATTCATCGACTTCCACCGTGGCACAAGCATGTAGCATAAATAATAAGGCCCGTTGGGCACAATTCCATCCAACCAAGAAGACGAGACCTAGTAGCCTTGTTGAAATGCATTCGGAAATGGACTCGGATTAAATGAACCAATTTTTAACATGCTCCTAGATTCACGAACTGCTACAAAATGTGTATTCATATAATAGCTTATAAAGTGTGGTCAATTGTACGTAGGATCCAGCAGTACAAGAATAATTGGTATGGAAGCATTACTTTTGAACACTGCAGATGCATTGCAGAGTGTCATTAAGAATGCATTGGTGTTCTAACTCAGATATGTCAGATGATTTCTGTAAATTCATATTCCTTTGCTCTGGGCAACTTTTAAACCCCTGAATTGTTCCATTTTATCATTGTTATTATGTTCCTTTATATTTCTACATAAAAAGATACACTCTGCTATTGCAAAGTCGGTACAGATGGATATTTGCCCCACTCACCCAGCAACCCAGCTCTCCCTTCTTCTGGGTATCCCCCTGCTCAGCCTGGAAGTTAAACTTGGATGCTAGCGACGCATGCACTCCCGCTGTGTGAACGTATAGAAAACAAATCACACAAATGCTTGTATTTTTTTTATAGGGCAAGACGGGCTCTTTGCAATCTCCCCAAAGCCAAGATTCAGTGCTTTATTGACAGAACTTTTCCAGAACAATAGTGACCAGAGAAGAAAAAAAGAAAACAACCGACAGTCTAAAAACAGCCACTAGCTGTTAGGGGATATTTCCTCCTCAGATGATCTCCACCTTATTTGCACTGGCGTCCCCTGTGCCTACTGCTGCTGTGGCTTTGGCCGTGGCACCATTCGTAATGAGACTGGAAACACAATACGGGCATTAGGCTGGAACAGTCGAGGGGGAATAAAAGCCAGACGGACCGAGACTGCGCAGGGGTAACTACAGCTAGCGCAGCGTGGAACTGGGCCCGGTGCGGGCGGGCGTGATGTTGCTATCATTACTGGGACAAAAAACGACGAGAGGCCCCTTACCTCAGCTCCTGCCAAAACGGCAATGCGGAGTGTGTGTGGCGAACAACCACAGAACGACAATTTAGGCCTTTACACCCTTCTGTCCCGAATCAGCCAGCTGGAAATTTCCTTGTTTGTCCCGGCCTGAGACAGTGGTCAGCAAACACTAGCACTCAATGAGCATTGTTAGCCAGAGAATACACACTAAATGAATCACAGACATGAATTGCCCATGCCGAATGCAGTTTTAACTTTTTTTAAGCAGTTTAAATATCTCTGAAAATGTTGTGTGTTCACATTAAATGCAAGAACGGTTGTTGTATCTTCCTTCTTCAAATAAAGACTTGGCCTAACGTAGTGATTTTGACTACGTCCCATTCAAATTAAACACTTATTTATCTTACAAAGATCCCCACATTCACCCGACTAAAGGGAACAAAGAATATAACAGATTAAGAGCAAAGTCTGGGACTGGTGCCCTATGTTGGGGATGAAAGGCAAACAACTGTCTCCATGTTGTCATAAAATCCATATGCAGTATAGAAATGTTATTTGTATGAAAGGTCTGTCTCTAGCTTTCCATCCAGTGGAGGTCTACCGGTGGAATGTGTGGCGAAGGCAAGGTGAACTGTCAGAGCTGAACAACAGCTGCTTAGATTGTTAATACTAGTTGATACCAGGGAAATTAGTTATTGTACTAACTTATTCCCCCATTAACCATCCTAAAGTGGCAAAATTTTAATACACAGTGTGAATTAAATACAGATATGTAAGGAGGGGCCAGAGACTGGCTGCCAGGTAACAGAAACTTGTGCGGCCCTTGGTTGACTTTCTGACCTTTCCACAAGCCACTGGAGCATGAAGCATATCTAAAAACTTCAAATGTAACAGGCATGTGCACACTGCTTTACCCAACTGATTTTTTAAATAGGCTAGGCACTAACTTAGAGGGTAGTGGATACTTAGAGGTAGACTTAATTGAACTCAAAACATCTCTTTTGCCTTTTATGGCTGAAACCTAGTGACCTATGGTAAAGAAGCTGCATACCCTGTTCTAGGTTGTGGCAATAGGGGTGTTTTTTCTAACGTTGCTCTCTGGGACCTCGAGTCCTGAGTTAAAGATATGGAAAGGTTAAGGTACCGTCAGTGTGTGTGTGAAGACATTTCCATGATCAGACATTTATCTAAATTGCTCTGGTGCAAAGGTTACATCAAGGATATGGCAGTATATCTGTAAATGTTAAATTCTTATCCATGCTGACTCCAAACAATGGTGTCCCCTAAGGAAAGTATTTGATGCTTCTCAGAATTATAGAATTAGAACTGTAGAAGATGCAGTTGGCCTTGAATATCAGCGATAGAAAAGTTGGTGTAGGGCACATGGGGGGGGGGGTAAATGCATGAGCAAAGAAGGAATGAGGAGGAAAAGGAAGTAAAATGGACAAAGGGAAAGGGATTAAAGGAAAAGCAGGGGAATGGGGTGGACGACGTGGACAACAATATAACGGGAGGAGACAGGAGTGAAAGGCAAGGGTTGGGGGGGACCCAGAGAGAGCGCAAAGGTGAACACACGTGGCTCAGCGTTGCGTGTAGCCGCTTTGCTCCGCGAGCTAACTGGCGCGCTAAAAAACACTCACCTCGAGTAGACAAGGGAGACAGAGAGGGAGACACTTTACAACGGGGAAAAAAACAACTGACAGCGCAGCGCGTGAGGAGAAGAGAGGATTCAAGAGGCTGAGCCAGAGGAACAGCGACTCTCGCTGTGAGGATTACAGTGACTAAGAAGAGGTCTATGGGGGGCGGGGGGTTAACATGTAAGAGGTGGAGTGTATGCTGCTGAAGAGGGCGACTGAGTGGAATAAGAAACACACAGCCAGAGGCAGCGCTCATGTCAAGGATTGTGAGAGGGACAGGGGTTTGTTCAGAGTTGCACAAGCATCGGTCAGTCTCCTAACGAACAGAGTGCCCCACTTGCCTTTTTAATTACTCAACCAGCCCTGACAGACCTCCGCGAAGCTTTTAAAAACCCATGAAATGAAAGGGGAGGCAAAAGACAGGAGGGAAGGAGTGAACAAAGGCTGAAAACTTGGGGACGAAAGGATGCAAGTGACCCCATCATCACTTTTGTGTCAAGTGGGGAATAAAAAAAGAGACCGAACACAAATTTGCCCATGTTTTCACAGCCCATAGGTTGCCTTGGTCATGACCTTATGCTGACAAACCAAAGGAATTACACGCTTCTGTTCATTTCAAACAATTACCAAATTCAGAGTAAAATCAAATTAGGCAATTTAACTGGAACATTGACCACCTGTATTTTTATATTTGATTTTAAATAAACACTCAGAAAAGTAAACCCACATAAAATTTTATTTTTAAAAAATAAAATAAAAAATGCTAATAATTTTTTGTGGGTTTTTAATACATTTCTTTGAAAGCTCAAACTGTGCCAAGATGAGAATGTATATTAATAGGTTGTTTAGCTTGTTTGGCCGTCTCTGGCCAAACTGAGATTGTGAAGTTCACGTTTGTGTTTGTGGACGCAGACACATTATTTCTCTTATTCCTTTTTAGAAAAGGTTTATTTGCTCACTAAATTAATGATTTGGGGTTTACTTTCAAGCACTTGAGACCAATGGCAAATTTAAAGATATTCCTTTCAAACACATTGATAAAATATTCGGTGTCTATCTATGTTTCTAAAAAAAAAAAAGAGATTTATATGCTAAAAATATTTTGCATGTAAATGTCCACAACCACAATCACATTGGGGTTCAGGGATTCTCCATGCCTTAAGCCTTTGACTTTATCCATTTATACAGCTCCCTCTTGTGGAAAATATAAAATATTACACTCAAACATGCGTTATTCCAGAAAAATGTCGTGATCTTCAGTAAAATCCACCGTGTCGGAGGTCTGAAGCGACCGGAGAGAGGCGACACCGGTAGAGTGTTTGCGCCTTTTTTATTGGCATTTTAAATCACACAAAATGTAAAAAGACATCAACTCAACTAAACTCAAATGAATTGCCATGTTGGAAAAAACAAAATAAGCCACTTTTCAAATATCTACACATAAATAATAAATACTGTTAAACCTCTCCATGAGCAAAAACCACCATAGCGCCACCAATCGTGCCCACACACACACACACACACACACACACACACACACACACACACACACACACACACACACACACACACACACA